>PVKU01015700.1:0-17276 GCA_004027475.1 Anoura caudifer | reverse complement strand
TCATGTATGCTGAGATGTCATCCATGGGGTCCTATTTCTTGTCCTATCTGTGGCTACAGTATGCATACCTGAAAGTGGCAATGAAGCTCTAGGCAAACTCAAGTTTAGATTAATTCCTCTTGCAAGATGCATATGATATACCTGCTATCTCCTGACATGTTCTGTCTCATTTAGCATAACTCAGTGAAAGAAGTGGACACAATCCTGGGATCCACACAGTTAGTTGTACAAAGACTGATGAGAGCACCCTGATGAGAACACCGCATTTTTTATTATCAGGGTTTTCTTTTTACTCTCGTTGAGCTTAAAAGCCACAGCATTGGAAGATATGAAGCACTGGTGAGGTAGAGAATTTCATATTCAAACTTGAACCTGCCACTGATAAGGGATGAGAACTTAAAGTGGAGAAGTTGTTGATTTTATTTTCATTTGTAAAAACATGATTACAAAACACCTCAAAAGGTCATTTTTAACATTTTAAATTGAATGTATTGGTGTGACATTAATTATTAAAATTATGAATGCTTCAAGTATATAATTCTATAATAAGGCATATGTATATAGTGTTGTGTCCAACACACAAAGTCAAGTTTCTTAATATTTCCTTTCAAAGTTAAATGTGGTATGAATTATTTTCTTTAAGTAATGTTATTTTAAAATACTGTATTGTTAGCCTTTTAAGAACCTGCCTTGGCCAGGTGGCTCAGTTGGTTTAAGTGTTGTCCATTGCACCAAAAAATTGTCAGTTCAAGTTTTGTTCAGGGCACGTAGCTATGTTGCAGGTTTGATCTTTACTTAAGTTGCACAGGAAAGACAACTGATTAATGTTTCTCTCTCATATCTATATTTCTCTTCAAATCTCTATCTCTCTCTCTCTATCTATCTATCTATCTCCCCCTTCCTCTGTTTCTCTTCATTTCTCTCAAAAATCAATTAAAACATATTTTCAGTTTAGGATAAAAATGTTTAAAATGATACTAATGACATACCTGCAACATTGGACCAGAATGATATTGAAGACATTTCTAAACCACTCAAAGCAAAAACTGCATTGTATGCATATTTTTGTGCACATGGAACATTTTCTAAGACAAATCTTATACTAGACCACCAACCAATTCCCAATAAATTTAAAAATGTGAAATTATGTCTACCATATTATATGACTGCAATTGTAAGAAACTTGAAATCAAGTATCAAGAAAATAAAGCTGAAACAACACAAGTCATTGAATATTAACCATTATGTTTGTAAACAACCAGGAGAACAAATACACTAAAAAACCCCACAGATTCTTTGAAATACATGAAAATAGAAAAAGAACTTAACTAAATCTGAGACACAGTAACAACATTCATAAGAAGAAAACTTATAGCTATACAGGATTACCTCAACAGGAGAAAATATGAAAAACATATTTCAATTTATTCCTGAACAATCTAGAAAAAAAAACAAACATTTCATGTAGAAGAATAAATATAACATGTATCAGAGCACAAATAAATAAAACTGGGATACAACTAAAAGGCTAATAAAACTACATGCTAATTCTTTGCAAAAATGTTTAAAATTTACAATCTTCTTGTAACTCATCAAGCAGGAAAAAGCAAATAAATATTCATAAAAAGAGATTTTAGCTGACACCACAGATAAGAATCTTTAAAGAATGCTGGGAACAATTACCTCCAGTTCATCCACTCCAATACACAGGAGGAAAAGTGGCAAGGACTGCATGTATTCCCACATGGGATCACAGCTGTGGCCTTACCTCCATTGTCTTGCCTTGGGCTGCCATAAATGACCCGAGGCTCCACACTACTGACTGACCACAGGCCTTAAAGGAGAGGTTAGACTGTCCACAGTGAATGAAACAGTTTTAGTATAGGCTTTCCAAACGCCAAAGTCTAAGAAAGTCTAAGGACAATGGAAACACCCTTCTCTCTCAATTCTCTTTACTCAAATAATCTAAACAGGGTCCTGTCTCAGAAATGTGGGTATCCGGTTACCAGATCTGAAGTCTGTATTTTTCTGTCAGTGAAGAGGTGAAATGACTTCTTCAACTTTCTAACTCACGGGCCTTTTCCTTTCATCAGTCTTATCTGTAAACCTCTCAGGTCTTTCAACCTCTCACCTACAATACCTCCATGAATACACAAAGATTTCCAACACAGCACTCCCCATGACTTCTCAATACGGAAACCAGGGTCCTAGTTTTCAGGAGAGAGAGCTTCTGTTAGACCTGTGATTTCCTATTCATTGAGTTTCCTGCATAATTCATGTGTCTTCCTGGCCCCCTATCATACTATCATGCTTATAACACCTTTAATACACAAAATGCCAGATGTGATTACCCTATTCCAGCAGTTTTCAGGCAACTTCTCACATCACACACAATGTCAGAAGATGCATTTGCAATACTCTGTACAGGTACTTATTTCAGTACATGGTGAGTTCTAGTGGTGTCTGAGATAATAAGTGCTGTTTTTAGCAGATCTTTGAAGTAACTTTGTGAAACATGATCACTTCAGTGGTAAATTGATAGTGAAAGAGCTACTAAAATCACTGTTTCATGGGCAAAAGAATGAATGGAAAACTAGGACTCTGTCTGTTTGAAACTTTTTAATTGCCTAGTGGTTTTGCACTGTTCAAAGAAGTCACTTCCATTTTAAAAGCATGAAATACACTTGGAGCATGGCAAGTTGTCTGTTACTTTCATATCATTTTGACATTAAAACACCTTAATAGTGTAAGTCATATTGAAACCCTACATGCATGTACTTGTTGGGCTTTTCAGCTTGGAATAATACATCACAGAAAACTGTGGTTCAAAAGCTGATTCTGCTTCAAAACTGACATAGTCCAAGTTTTCCAATCACTCCTTTCTCTATGAAACAGTAATTTCAGTAGCTCTTTCACTATCAAACTTCCACTGAAGTGATCATGTTTTACAAAGATACTTCAACAGATCTGCCAAAAATAGCACTTTCCATCTCATATTCCACTAGAACTCATAACGTCCTGAAATAAGTGCCTATATGTGGTGTTATGATTGCTGCAGATGGGTTTCCCCAAAACATGCTTCATAACAAATTTTCTCATACCCCAAGGTTTTGATGTGTCCAAACACTTCTCTATAGTTTTATCAGAGTGAAATGCACTTGGAGCATGCCAAATGGACTGTCAGGTTCATATGCACTTGTACCACTCACAAACCTGGATGGCCCAACAAATTTATGCATGAATTTGTTGGAATATGTTTTTCTGCTTGGAAGAATACATTGCAGAAAACTGTGGTCCAGAGACTATTCTATTTGAAAACTGGCATAGTCCTAGTTTTCCATTTACTCTTTTGCCCATGGAACAGTGATTTCAGTAGGTTTTTTGCTATCTAACTTACTACCAAAGTGATTATTTTCACAAAGTTTTGCCAATAGATCTGCTGAAAACAGCACTTACCACCTCAGAGAAGAGTAGAATTCAACATGTATTGAAATAAGTATGTGTATGTGGCATTACAAACTCTGCAGATCGGTTTTCCCTGAAAACCCACATCATATGAAATTTTCTCAATCCCTGGTGCTTTCAAGGTGTTCAAACACTTCACTACAGTTTTATTAGTGTGAAATACATTTGGAACAAGGCAAGTGTTTTTCTAGGTTCATATTCACTTTAACATTCACTCACCTGGATAGTCCAAGTCATATAGGAGACAGTACATGTGTGTGCTAGTTGAGGTAAACTTTTGTGGTTGGAAGAATACATTGCAAAAATGTGGTCCAGAAGCATACTCTATTTCAAAATTGACAGTCTTATGCATCCATTCACTCTTTTTCCAATGGAACAGTGATTTCGGTAGCACTCTCACTATCAATCTAACCACTGAATTGATCATGTTTTACAAAGATACTTCAAAAGATATGCTAAAAACATCACTTATAAACTCAGCCACCACTAGAATTTACCACATACTGAAATATACCTGTACAGGGCAGTGTAAAAACAGCTTCTGACCACATATGTCTAGTTTTGTTATGTGACAAGGTGCAGAAAAACTGCTAGAATAACATAATCACATTTGCCATTATGTGTATTAAAGATGTTATAAGTGTGATAGTGTGAGCAGGGGCCAGGAAGACACATGGATTATGCAGGAAACACAATGAATCAGAAATTACAGGTCTAACTGCAGCTCTATCTCTTGAAAGTGAGGACCCTGTTTTCTGTAGTGAGAAAACATGGGGAGGGCTGTGATGGAAATTTTTGTATATTTATGAGGGTGCTGTAGTTGAGAAGTTGAAGGCCTTGAGAGGTTTACAGGTAAGAATGTTGAAAGTGAGGAAGGAAGATGGTGGCATGGTAGGAGGAAGCACATTCCACTTCCCCCTACACAGAGGAGAAAAGCCTGGTTAATTTATGGTGGAACAGAGCAAACAGACATCAGAAACACAGCATATTTGAAAACAGGACATCAAAAGTTGCAGCAGACATTGAAAAATCAGAAGGTAAGGAGCGTACTCTAGCAGTGTGGAGACCAGCGCAGGGGCTGAGGTCCTGGGCCAGTGCTAGCCCTTAGACTCTAGGGAGGGAGATGGGTCAACCGCTCCCTGCCCAGCCAAACAAGGTTTCAGCAGCACTGGGATAAACCTGGTTGCTTGAAATCTCACAGAGAGGAGTTAAGGTTTCATAGTCCTGGGAGGACCGTGCATCAGAGCTTGCATGACTGCTGGCACCCACATGCCTTTGGGGACGGCTGCACAGGGATCCCTGTGGTACCAGCGTGCCACCAGGTACCTGTGCTGTGGTCTCTCAGTGCCCATGCGCTATTGGGGACCTGAGTGGTGACCAATTGGTGCCCGCATGACAGTCAGCACCCCTGTGTGGACGGCTGGGAGATCTTAGGCACCTGCATGGTGGTCGATTGCCACCCGAATGACAGTGGGCACCCATGCATAGAAGGCTGGGAGATCATGAGTGCCTGTGCGTGACCACAGTAGGAGCACGCAGCTTCAGAAGATACATCTGAGGCCCAGTGCAGAGAGGCCCTGGGCTAGCTCTGAGGACAGTAGCCCAAAGATAACTGATTGCTGAACAGGAAGAAAAGTGATACAGTCACCCCTCGGCTATTGCAGCCAGCAAGACCAGAAAAATGGGCTTGGCAAGATTGATAACAGCAAGAGTTGGTGTTTTTATTAAATATTTTTTTCATTATTTTTATCTTTTCTACCCCTCAACTCCTTTTACTTCTCCTTACATCTTTCTTGTTTTATTCCTTCTTCTGTTCTTTCCAATCTTATCTCTTCTTCCTTCCTTGTTCTTTTCCTTTTCTTTCTGCTTTTCTTTCTTCTCTTTTCATTTTTTTCTTCTTTTTTTCCATCCTCTTTTCTCTTTTTAAATGCCCATGAGTGGGACAAAAACAAAACAAAACAAAAACTGGAACTGTGGTAAAAACCAGAGTTGGTCCCAAGGAGGGGGCATTCCAACAGCTGACACAGTGGAAGCTGTGAACACCAGTATACCTGAAACAGACAGCACCATCGAATCTCACAGGTATTCTACCACAGAAATTCGCACCATAAACCCAGGGAGCGAGAACAAATCAATTTAAGAAGCTGAGCCTAACAAGAAGAGCATCACAAACAATGGGAAGACAAAGAGATGATCCCCAAATAAAAAAAAAGGAGGAAGCCCAGAAAGAATGCTAAATGAAATGGAGGCAACTCAACTATCAGATTTTTAGTTCAAAGCAATGGTTGTCAGGAAGCTTCAAGAGCTCTCAATGAGCTACCAGAAACTGCAGAGAAGCTACCATGAACTCACTGCAAACTATATCAACAAGAAAAAGGAAATAGAAACTATCAACAAGGGACAAGAGGAAATGAAGAACACAATTTCTGAGCTGAAGAACACAGTGGAAGGGATGAAAAGCCGAATTGATGAAGCAGAGGATCAGATCAGTGAGTTGGAGAACCAAATAGAAAAAAACATCCAGAAAGAGCAAGAAAAGAAAAAGAGGCTCAGAAAGAATGAAGAGAGATTAAGAGAAATGCAAGACAATATGAAATTTAATAATATCCATATAATAGGGATACCAGAGGGACAAGAAGAAAAGCAAGGGATAGAAAACCTATTTGAAAAAGTAATGATGGAAAACTTTCCTAATTTGATGAGAGAAAAAGTCACACAAATCCAGGAAACACAGAGAGTCCCAATCAAGAGGAACCCAAAGAGACCACATCAAGACACATCATAATTAAAATGGCAAAGTTCCAAGAAAAAGAGAGAATCTTAAAGGCAGCAAGGGAGAAAAAGGAAGTAACATACAAGGGAGCTCCAATAAGGTTAGCAGCTGACTTCTCAGTAGAAACACTGCAAGCCAGAAGAGAATGGAAAGAAATATTCCAAGTAATGAGAACCGAAGGCCTGCAACCAAGACTACTTTACCCAGCAAGGCTTTCAATCAAGATTGAAGGCCCAATAAGGAGCTTCCCAGACAAAAGGAGTCTAAAAGAATACACCTCTACCAAACCAGTTCTGCAAGAGATACTAAAGGGACTGCTTTAAGGAAAGGAAGGAAAAGAGAGAGTAGGGAGCGAGAGGAACACAGGCATGAAAATGGCAACAATAACTACCAATCAATAATAACCTTAAACATAAATAAATTAAATGTTTCAATCAAAGGGCATAGAGTAGCTGAATGGACAAAATTCATGACCCACACATATGCTGCCTACAAGAGACCCACCTCAGGACAAAAGACCTACACAGACTCAAAGTGAAGAGCTAGAAACAAATTACCCAAGCAAATGGACAAGAAAAAAAAGCTGGGGTAGCAATACTCACATTAGACAAAATAGACTTCCAAAAAGAGCCATAAAGAGAGACCCAGAAGGTCACTTCATAATACTCAAGGGAAGAATCCACCAAGAAGACATAAACATTGTAAATATATATGCACTCAATGTAGGAGCACCTAAATACATCAAGAAAATCTTTGAGGACTTCAAGAAAGATATTGACAGTAACACAATTCTAGTACGGCATTGTAACACCCACTGTCAAAAATGGACAGATCTTCTAAACAAAATATCAAAAGAGATATTGTAGCATTGAACAACACTCTAGATGAAATGGACTTAACTGAAATAGAGCCCTTCATCTCAAATAAACTAAACACGTATTCTTTTCAAATGCACATGGAAAATTCTCAAACACAGACCACATGTTAGGGCACAAAACAGGCCTCAACAAATTGAAGAAAATTGAAATCATACCAAGCATTTTCTCTGACCACAGGAACTGAAACTAGAAGCCAATCCCAAGGGGGAAAACCCAAAATCCTCAAAATCATGGAGATTGAATAGCATGCTATTAAACAACAAGTGGGTCAAGAATGAAATTAGGGAGGGAATCAAAACGTTTCTGGAAACAAATGAAAATGAACTCACAACAACCCAAAACTTATGGGACACAGCAAAGGCAGTCCTCAGAGGGAAGTTCATAGCAATACAGGCCTACCTAAGAAAGATAGAAACATCTCAAACAAGCAACTTAACCATATGCCCACAAGAACTCAAGGAACAACAACAAAGACAGCCCAGAGCAAGTAGAAGGAAGGAAATAACCAAGATCAGAGCAGAACTAAATGACATGGAGACTAAAAGCTCAATTCAAAGAATCCAGGATCTGGTTCTTTGAAAAGATAAACAAAATTGATAAGACTTTAGCAGGCTAATCAAGAAAAAAAAGAGAGAGGACCCAAATAAACACAATCAGAAATGAAAGAGGAGAGATTACAACTGACACCACAGAAATACAAAGGATTGTAAGAAATTACTATGAAGAACTGTATGCCAAGAAATTTGAAAACCTAGGTGAAATGGACAAGTTTCTAGAAAAATATAATCTGCCAAAACTCAATGAAGAAGAAGAAAGCCTGAACAGACCAATAACAGCAGATGAAATAGAAGCAGTAATCAAAAAACTCCTGACACACAAAAGCCCTGGACCAGATGCTTTCACAGGAGAATTCTACAAAGCATTTAAGGAACAGCTAACCCCTATTCTTCACAAACTTTTCAAAAAAATCCAAAATGATGGAAGACACCCCAACTCTTTATGAAGCCAGCATCATTCTAATCCCCAAACCAGATAAAGACATAACAAAGAAAGAAAATTCAGGCCCATGTCACTGATGAACATAGATGCTAATATTCTCAACAAAATATTGGCAAACCGCATCCAACAATACATTGAAAAGATCATACATCATGACCAAGTGGGATTCATCCCAGGGATGCAAGGATGGTTCAACATTTGCAAATCAGTAAATGTAATACATCACATAAGCAAAAACAAAGACAAAAGTCACATGATCATATCAATAGATGCAGAAAAAGCATTTCATAGGTACAACACACATTTATGATAAAAACACTCAGCAAAGTGGGAATAGAGGGAACATTCCTCAACATAATAAAGGCAATATATGAGAGACCTACAGCCAACATCATACTCAATGGGCAAAAACTAAAATCTTTTTCACTAAGATCAGGAACAAGACAAGGTTGTCCACTTTCACCACTTCTATTCAATATAGTATTGGAAGTATTAGCCATAGCAAGAGACAAGAAAAGGAAATAAAATGCATCCAAATGGGAAAGGAGGAAACAAAATTATCATTATTTGCAGATGACATGATACTGTACATAGAAAATTCTATAGACTCAGCCCAAAAGCTGCTCAACCTAGTAAATGAATTTGGCCAAACAGCAGGATACAAGGTCAATATCCAGAAATCAAAGGCATTTCTGTATACCAACAATGAAAGAGCAGAACCAGAAATCAAGAAAAAAAATCACATTCGATATAGCTAAAAGAAAAATAAAATACCTAGGAATAAACCTAACCAAGGAGGTAAAAGACCTGTATGCAGAAAACTACACAACACTGAAGAAAGAATCAAGGAAGATACAAACAAATGGAAACATATACCATGTTCATGGATCGGAAGAATTAACATCATCAAAATGCCCATACTACCCAAAGCAATTTACAGATTCAATACAATCCCTACTAAAGTCCCAATGGCATATTTCACAGACATAGAACAAACACTTCAAAATTTTATATGGAGCCATAAATAATTTAAATTAGCTGCAGCAATTTGGAGAAAGAAGAGCCAAGTAGGAGGGATCACAATACCTGACAACAAAGTGTATTACAAGGCCACTGTAATCAAAACAGTCTGGTACTGACACAAAAATGGGCACATGGACCAGTGGAATAGAACAGAGAGCCCAGAAATAAACCCAATTCTCTACAGTCAATTAATATTCAACAAAGGAGGCAGCAACATGAAATGGAGTAGAAGTAGCCTCTTCAACAAGTGGTGTTGGGAGAACTGGACAGCTACATGCACAAAAATGAAACTCGATCACCAACTTACACCGTAGACAAAAATAAATTCAAAGTGGATAAAAGATTTAAATATAAGCCATGACACCATTAAAGTCCTACAGGAGAACATAGGCAGGAAAATCTCAGATATTTCATGCAGCAACATTTTTATTGATATGTCCCCTAAAGCAAGGGACATAAAGGAAAGAATAAACAAATGGGATCTCATCAAAATAAAAAGCTTCTGCACAGCTAAAGAAAACAGTATTAAAAAAAAAGAGAACCAACTATATGGGAAAACATATTCGCCAATGATACCTCAGACAAGGGTTTAATCTCCAAAATATATAAAGAACTTACATGACTCCACTCTAAGAAGACAAGCAACCCAATTAAAAAATGGGCAAAGAATTTGAACAGACATTTCTCCAAGGAGGACATACAGAGGACCCAGAGACACAGGAAAAGATGTTCAATATCCCTAGCTATCAGAGACATGCAAATTAAAACCACAATGAGATACCACTTAACACCAGTCAGAATGGCCATCATAAACAAAGCAACAAACAACAAGTGTTGGAGAGGTTGTGGAAAAAAGAGGACCCTAGTGCACTGTTGGTGGGATTGCAGACTGATACAACCACTATGGAAAGCACTATGGAAATTTCTAAGAAAACTAAAAATGGATCTACCTTTTGACCCAGCAATTCCACTGCTAGGATTATATCCTAAGAACCATGAAGTACCAATCCAAAAGAACCTGTGCACCCCAATGTTCTTAGCAGCATAATTTACAATAGCCAAGTTCTGGAAGCAACGTAGGTGCCCATCAGTAAATGAATCTATCATGAAACTATGGTACATTTACACAATGGAATTCTATGTGGCAGAAAGAAAGAAGGAGCTCCTATCCTTCGTGACAGCATGGATGGAACTGGAGAGCATTATGCTACGCAAAATAAGCCAGGAGGTGAATGCAAATATCATATGATCTCACCTTTAACAGGAACCTAATCAACAAAACAAACAAACAAACAAACAAGGATAATATAACCAAAGACACTGAAATTGAGAACAGGCTGACAGTCACCAGAAGGGAGAGGGGAGGGAATTCCAGGGGAAAAGGGTAAGGGTTTAGAGCAGCAAGTATAAAAGACATATGGACAAAAACTACGGGTGGTGGAAATGGGAGGGAGGTGAGGAGGGGTGGGGCAGTGGGCTGGGATGGAGTAGATGACAGAAAACTGTACAAGAACAACAATTAAAATTAAATTAAATTAAATTAAATTAATTAAAATAAAAGAATGTTGAAAGGGAAAGGCCTGTGGAACAGAAAGTTGTAGAAGTTGTTTCACCTCTTCACTGACAGAAAAATACAGACTTCAGAAGTCTGGTAACCAGACACCCACATTTCTAAGACAGGACCCTATTTAGATTATTTGAGTAAAGAGAGTTGGGAGAGAAGGGTGTTTCCCATTATCCTTAGACTTTCTTAGACTTTGGCATTTGGAAAGCCTTTACTAAAACTGTTTCACTCATTGTAGACACTGCTTCTAACCTCTCCTTTAAGGCCTGTGGTCAGTCAGTCAGTCATTAGCCTCAGGTCAGTTATCACAGCCCAGGGCACACCAAGGGAGGTAACACCACAACTGTGATCCCATGTGGGAATACTTGCAGTCTTTGCCACTTTTCCTGTGTGTGTTGGAGTGGATGAAACTGGAGGTAATTGTTCACAGCATTCTTTAAAGATTCTTATCAGTGGTATCAGTTAAAACCTTTTAATGAATTTTTGCTTATTTGTTTTTTCCTGCTTGATGTGTTACAAGAAGCTTGTATATTTTAAACATTTTTGCAAAGAATTAGCATGTAGTTTTATTAGCCTTTTAGTTGTATCCCAATTTTATTTATTTGTACTCTGATACATGTTATATTTATTCTTCTATATGAATTGTTTGGCTGTTTTTCTGGATTGTTCAAGAATAAATTGAAATACGGTTTTCATATTTTCTCCTGGTGAGGTAATCCTGTATAGCTATAAAGTTTCTTCTTATAAATGCTTTTGCTGTGTCTCGGATTACTTAAGTTGTTTTTCTATTTTAATATGTCTCAATGTAGATTCTGTATTTTCTTTAGAATCTTTAATTTAGGTGTTCTTTACAAAAATGTTGGTTAATCTTCAATTACTTGTGTTGTTTCAGCTTTATTTTCTTGACACTTGATATCAAATTTCTTACTATTGCAGTCAGATAATATGGTAGATATAATTTCACATTTTAAAAATTCATCGGGACTTGATTGGTGGCCTAGTATAAGATTTGTCTTAGAAAATGTTCCATGTGCACAAAAATATGCATACAATGCAGTTTTTGCTTTAAGTAGTCTATAAATATCTTCAAAATCAATCTGGTCCAATGTTGCAGGAATGTAATTAGTACCATTTTAAAGATTTTATCCTAAACTGAAAATATGTTTTTAATTTATTTTAGAGTGAAATGAAGGGCAATGTAGGGAGAGGGAGAGAGAGAATGAAAGACATGGAGATTTGAAGAGAAATATCTATATGCGAGAGAAACATTAATCAGTTGTCTTTCCTGTGCACCTTGAGTGGGGATCAAACCTGCAACATAGCTACGTGCCCTGAACAAAACTTGAACTGACAATCTTTTGGTGCAATGGACAACACTTAAAGCAACTAACACACTTGGCCAAGGGGAGTTCTTAAATGGCTAACAATGCAGCATTTTAAAATAACATTACTTTATTTTTTATTTTTTTAATTTTTAAAATATATTTTATTGATTATGCTATTACAGTTGTCCCATTCCCCCCTTCTTTCTCCCTCCACCCTGAACACCTTCTCCCACCCACATTTCCCCTCTTTAGTTCATGTCCATGTGTCATAAGTTCTTAGGTTCTACATTTCCCACACTATTCTTGCCCTCCCCTTGTCTATTTTCTACCTATCATCTATGCTACTTATACTCTGTACCCTTTCCCCCTCTCTCCTCCTCCCACTCCCATGTTGCTAACCCTTCATGTGATATCCATGGAGGAGATCTCTGTGATCTCTGTGGTTCTGTTCCTGTTTTAATTGTTTGCTTAGTTTCTTTTTGTTTTTGTTTTAGATGTGGTTGTTAATAATTGTGTTTGCTGTCATTTTACTGTACAATTTTTTATCTTCTTTTTCTTAGATAAGTCCCTTTAACATTTCATATAATAAAGGCTTAGTGATGATGAACTCCTTTAACTTGATGTTATCTAAGAAGCACTTTATCTCTCTTCCATTCTAAATGAAAGCTTTGCTGGATAGAGCAATCTTGGATGTAGGTCCTTGCCTTTCATGACTGGGAATACTTCTTTCCAGCCCCTTTTTGCCTGCAAGGTCTCTTTTGAGAAATCAGCTGACAGTCTGATGGGAACTCCTTTGTAGGTAACTCTTTATTTTTGTCTTGCTGATTTTAAGATTGTCTCCTTATCTTTAATCTTGGGTAATGTAATTATGATGTGCCTTGCTGTGTTCCTCCTTGGGTCCAACTTCTTTGGGGCTCTCTGAGCTTCCTGGACTTCCTGGAAGTCTATTTCCTTTTCCAGATTGGGGAAGTTCTCCTTTATTATTTGTTCAAATATGTTTTCCACTTGTTGCTCTTCCTCTTCCCCTTCTGGTACCCCTATAATTTTGATGTTGGGACATTTAAAGTTGTCCTGTAGGTTCCTAGGCCTCTCCTCATTTTTTTGAATTCTTGTTTCTTCCTTCTTTTCTGGCTGGATGTTTCCTTCTTCCTTCTGGTCCACTCCATTGATCTGAGTCCCAGTTTTCTTCCCATTACTCTTGGTTTCCTGTGCATTTCCCTTCGTTTCATTTAGTGTTGCCTTCATTTTTTTCATCTAATTTGCAACCAAATTCAACCAATTCTGTGAGCATCCTGATCACCAGTGCTTTGAACTGTGCATCTGATAGTGTGTCTATCTCTTCATTGCTTAGTTGTATTTGCTCTGGAACTTTGATCTGTTCTTCCATTAGGACCATTTTTTTTTGTCTTGTTGTGTGTGTTATGTATGAAAGGTGGAGCCTTATGTGTTCCTCAGGGCTGGGCAACCCAATTGCTGGGTTGTGACGCTGTATGTGGGGGCAGGGTCCAAAAGGAACAATGGTGCTTGCTCCACTCTCTGCTAGATTTCAGTCCCTTCCACCACTTCTCCCAAGCAAACTGGGCCTTTCTGGTGCGGATTCCCATCTGGGTAGGCCTGTGTACATTCTAGGACCCTGTGGGTCTCTCCAACAAACTCTGCTTTGAGGCTGGGCATCTCTTCTGGCACCTTGACCCCCACAGGTGTTTTCAATCACCATTTTGAGGCTTTATTTCCCCGAGCTGGGACCCTGGGTTGCACAGTCTGTCTTGCTCCCCAGTTTCTCCTGGTTTATCTGTGCGTGAATGTGGGACCACCTAGTCAGCTGGCCACATTGTGTGCTGTGCCCCTCTTCACAACTGCTGCCTTTCTGGTTCTGCCCACTGCCATCTTGAGCACCTGGGTTTTGTCAGCTGCTGCCTTGCATGCCCAGGGCCACCACCTTTTTCTTGCCATGGTCCCTCTTTGCCCAGCCACCAGACTCTGCCTCTCCTACCAGTCCGGATGTATGTGTTTATTTTAAATCCTTGGTTGTCAGACTTCATACAGTTCAATTTTCTGTCAGTTCTGTGTGTTATTTTGTTTCTAAATTTTTATTGCCCTTATTTTGGTTGTGTGAGGAGGCACAGTGTGTCTACCTATGTCTCCATCTTGGCTGGAAGAAAAAAATAACATTACTTAAAAAAACAATTGTTATCACATTTAATTTTGAAATGAAACATTAGCAGCCTTGACTTTGTGTGATGGACACAATGCCTTATTATAGAATTATGTACTTGAAACCTTTATAATTTCCAATACAATTAATTTAAAATGTTAAACAATGATTTTTTATTTTATTTTAATTGTTGTTCTTATACAGTTTTCTGTCTTCTACTCCCATCCCAGCCCACTGCCCCAGCCCTCCCCAGCTCCCTCCCATTTCCACCACCCCCAGCTTTTGTCCATGTGTCTTTCATACTTGTTGCTCTAAACCCCTCCCCTTTTCCCTGGATATTCCTAACCCTCTCCTCTCTTGTTCTCAATTTCAGTGTCTTTGGTTATATTATGGTTGTTTGTTTGTTCTGTTAATTAGGATCCTGTTAAAGGTGCGATCATATGGTATTTGTCTTTCACCTCCTGGCTTATTTCGCTTAGCATAATGCTCTCCAGTTCCATCATGCTGTCACGAAGAGTAGGAGCTCCTTCTTTCTTTCTGCTGCATAGAATTCCATTGTGTAAATATACCATAGTTTATTGATCCATTCATTTACTGATGGGCAACTAGGTGGCTTCCAACATTTGGCTATTGTACATTGTGCTGCTATGAACATTGGGGTGCATAGGTTCTTTTGGATTGGTGTTTAAGGGTTCCTAGGATATAATCCTAGCAGTGGAATTTGCTGGGTCAAAAGGCAGATCCATTTTCAATTTTCTTAGAAAATTCCATACTGCTTTCCACAGTGGTTGTACCAGTCTGCAGTCTCACCAACACTGTACTAGGGTCCCCTTTTCTCCACAACCTCTCCAACACTTGTTGTTTGTTGCTTTGTTTATGATGGTGATTCTGAATGGTGTGAGGTGGTATCTCATTGTGGTTTTAATTTGCATCTCTCTGATAGCTAGTGATATCAAGCATCTTTCCATGTGTTTCTGGATCCTCTGTATGTCCTCCTTGGAGAAGTGTCTGTTCAAGTCTTTTGCCCATTTTTTAATTGGGTTGCTCGTCTTCTCAGAAAGGAGTTGTGTAAGTTCTTTATATATTTTGGAGATTAAACCCTTGTCTGAGGTATCATTGGCAAATATGTTTTCCCATACAGTGTGTTCTCTTTTTATTTTAACACTGTTTTCTTTAGCCGTGCAGAAGCCTTTTATTTTGATGATATCCCGTTTGTTTATTCTTTCCTTTATGTCCCTTCCTTTAGGGGACATATCAGTAAAAATGTTGCTGCATGAAATGTCTGAGATTTTCCTGCCTATGTTCTCCTCTAGGACTTTAATGGTGTCACAGCTTATATTTAAATCTTTTATCCACCTTGAATTTATTTTTGTGTATGGTGTAAGTTGGTGTTCAAGTTTCATTTTTTTGCATGTAGCTGTCCAGTTCTCCCAACACCACTTGTTGAAGAGGCTACTTTTACTCCGTTTCATGTTGCTGCCTCCTTTGTTGAATATTAATTGACTGTAGAGAATTGGGTTTATTTCTGGGCTCTCTATTCTATTCCACTGGTCCATATATCTGTTTTTGTGCCAGTACCAAGCTGTTTTGATTACAGTGGCCTTGTAATACACTTTGTTGTCAGGTATTGTGATCCCTCCTACTTGGCTCTTCTTTCTCAAAATTGCTGCAGCTATCCAAGGTTGTTTATGGCTCCATATAAATTTTTGAAGTGTTTGTTCTATGTCTGTGAAATATGCCATTGGTAATTTAATAGGAATTGCATTGAATCTGTAAATTGCTTTGGGTAGTATGGACATTTTGATGATGTTAATTCTTCTGATCATGAACACGGTATATGTTTCCATTTGTTTGTGTCTTCCTTGATTTCTTTCTTCAGTGTTTTGTAGTTTTCTGCACACAGGTCTTTTACCTCCTTGGTTAGGTTTATTCCTAGGTATTTTATTTTTCTTTTTGCCATATTGAATGGGATTTTTTCTTGATTTCTGCTTCCACTTTTTCATTGTTGGTATACAGAAATGCCTTTGATTTTTGAATATTCACTTTGTATCTTGCTGTTTGGCCAAATTCATTTACTTGGTTGAGCAGCTTTTTGGCCGAGTCTATAGGATTTTCTATGTACACTATCATGTGATCTGCAAATAATGATAGTTTTGTTTCCTCCTTTCCAATTTGGATGCCTTTTATTTCCTTTTCTTGTCTAATCACTGTGGCCAATACTTCCAATACTATATTGAGTAGAAGTGGTGAAAGTGGACAACCTTGTTTTGTTCCTGATCTTAGTGGAAAAGATTTTAGTTTTTGCCCATTGAGTATGATGTTGGCTGTAGGTCTCTCATATATTGCCTTTATTATGTTGAGGAATGCTCCCTCAATTCCGACTTTGCTGAGTGTTTTTATCAATGGGTACTGTACTTTATCAAATGCTTTTTCTGCATCTATTGATATGATCATGTGATTTTTGTCTTTGCTTTTGTTTATGTGATGTATTATATTTACTGATTTGCGAATGTTGAACCATCCTTGCATCCCTGGGATGAATCCCACTTGGACATGATGTATGATCTTTTTAATGTATTGTTGGATATGGTTTGCCAATATTTTGTTGAGGATTTTAGTGTCTATGTTCATCAGCGATATGGGCCTGAAATTTTCTTTCCTCGTTATGTCTTTATCTGGTTTGGGGATTAGAATGATGCTGACTTCATAAAAAGAGTTTGGTAGTCTTCCATCCTTTTGGATTTTTTTGAAAAGTTTGTGAAGGATAGGGTTTAGCTCTTCCTTAAATGCTTTGTATAATTCTCCTGTGAAACCATCTGGTCCTGGGCTTTTGTGTGTCGGGAGTTTTTTTATTACTGCTTCTATTTCATCTGCTGTTATTGGTTGGTTCAGGCTTTCCGCTTCTTCTTCATTGAGTTTTGGCAGATTATATTTTTCTAGAAACTTGTCCATTTCACCTAGGTTTTCAAATTTCTTCGCATACAGTTCTTCATAGTAATTTCTTATAATCCTTTGTATTTCTGTGGTGTCAGTTGTAATCTCTCCTCTTTCATTTCTGATTGTGTTTATTTGGGTCCTCTCTCTCTCTCTCTCT
>PVKU01015699.1:0-17285 GCA_004027475.1 Anoura caudifer | reverse complement strand
AAAGAAAGAAAGAAACTCAAGCACCAACTTACACCACACACAAAAATAAATTCAAGGTTGATAAAAGATTTAAATATAAGCCATGACACCATAAAACTCCTAGAGGAGAACATAGGCAGGAAAATCTCAGGTATTTCATGCAGCAACATTTTTAGTTATATGTCCCCTAAAGCAAGGGACAGAAAGGTAAGAAACAAATGGAATATCATCAAAATAAAAAGCTTCTGCATGGTTAAGAAAACAGTATCAAAAAAAAAGAGAGAACCAACTGTATGGGAAACCATATTTTCTAATGATACCTCAGACAAGGGTTTAATCTCCAAATTATATAAAGAACTTATACGACTCCACTCTAAGAAGATAAGCAACCCAATTAAAAAATGGGCAAAGGACATTTGAACAGACACTTCTCCAAGGAGGACATGCACAAGATACAGAGACATATGAAAAAATGCTCAATATCACTAGCTATCAGAGAGATGCAAATTAAAACCACAATGAGATACCATTTCATACCAGTCAGAATGGCCATCATAAACAAAGCAACAAACAACAAGTGTTGGAGAGGTTGTGGAGAAAAGGGGACCCTAGTGCACTGTTGGTGGGATTACAGACTGGTACAACCAGTATAGAAAGCAGTATGGAATTTTCTAAGAAAACTAAAAATGGATCTGCTTTTTGACCCAACAATCCCACTGCTAGGATTATATCCTAAAAACCTTGAAACACCAATCCAAAAGAAGTTATGCACCTCAGTGTTCATAGCAGCACAATTTACAATAGCCAAGTGTTGGAAGCAACCTAGGTGCCCATCAGTAAATGAATGGATCAAGAAACTATGGTACATTTACACAATGGAATTCTATGCAGCAGAAGGAAAGAAGGAGCTCCTACCCTTTGTGACAGCATGGATGGAACTGGAAAGCATTATGCTAAGCCAAATAAGCCAGGAAGTAAAAGACATACCATATAATCTCACCTTTAACAGGCACTTAATCAACAAAACAAACAAACACCATAATATAGCCAAAGACATTGAAATTGAGAACAGGCTGACAATGACTAGAGGGGAGAGGGGAGGGAATTTCAGGGGAAAAGTGGAAGGGTTTGGAGCAACAAGTATGAAGGACACATGGACAAAATCTAGGGGGGGTTGGATATGGGAGGATGACGGGGAGGGTTGGGGCAGTGGGCTGGGGCGGGTTAAAAGGCAGATAACTGTACAAGAACAACAATTAAAATAAAAAAAACAAAAAAATAAAAATAAATAGAGCTGGTGGAGAATTTCTGACTGAATTCTCAAAATGGTTCATTTTTGAGAGGAGGGCCAGGACCAAAGTGACTTGTTCAAGGTTACAGAATAAATCAGTGCTGAGCCAGGACTAGAACTCAGATATTTTGTCTCCTAGAAAAGTGTGCTCATTAATTTTTTGAAAGAGATTATAATGTCATATTATTCTCAAAATATCTTTGGTTGCTGTGATTATATTTTACAGTGCATTTCTGAAACCCTGTTAATCTCCAGATGTGGGAACTAATACTAAGTATATTACTGACTTGTTATGCAACCTTGGGCAAGGCCCTTTTAGACTCTTTGGGTCTCATTTCCTTCATGTGTCAAAATAGTAAATTAATACTTGCCCCACCTAGCTCACCATATTCTTGGAAGTCTCAAACAAGATGGTGCATAAGACAGTGCTTTGCAAACTATAAAATGTTATATAGATATGACTACAGAGTATTTCTGTCTTTAAAGTACCTCCAGCAAAGTTTTGCTTTAATTAATGACAGACTGCTTGTTTTTAAGGCCACATTATAACTTTTGTGTTCTCCAGACATTTTCACCTTCATGAACTTGTTCCTCTATAAAATATACTAAAAATTGTATTTTATGACTGCATTGGTATAAAGGGGTGTGTGTGTATAAATATTAAAACATCTTTAACCTTAACTTTACTTTTTACTTTTTATTTTAAAAAATTAAAATATTTTTGTGGGTCCCTAAAAGTACTGTGTGGGCCTTGGGCACATACATTGTCTACTGTGCCTGATGAATAAGTCAGTCCTTCTGGTTTGGAGTAATTCTTCAACTGAGAGCAACAAAAAATCTCTTAAAAAATAATATCCATTGTAAGACACTAGAGATGAAAAAAGATGGGATAATTAGTGGATCAAGAACAGGAGAGAAGAGAAGTAAACCCAACAACCCATGCTACAGTTCCCCTCAATATATGTTTGGAATCCAGGAATGCAGCTGAGAGGCTAAGAATTGGAGCAGACTTTACAACTCTTGGGGTAAGGTGACAAAATTAAAGGTTAGAGCTCTTCACAGAGGAAGGTTTCCAGTAAAGCCCTCAGCTTGGGTTGGGACCCTGAAGGGTAACATCTTAGTGTAAGAGCACCCCAAAATAGGCTAGCTACTTATAGAGACTGAAGCCTAACATCTAGAAAACCTTTTAATGCCTGATTGGATTAAAATTGTCTGGAATTGTTAGTGCTCTTAGATGGTTAGTTCCTGCCAAAGGCAAAGGTAAATCACCTCTGTAGGAAGATAGTATCATCTGAAGCATCAAATTAGTTTTATAATTTTTAACATATGATGTCTTGGATGCTCAGTCAAAAATAATCAGGCAGATTTCCAGTAAAGATGGCGGCATAGGGAAACACAGCTTGCCTCCTTGCACAACCACATCAAAATTTGAACTAAATTATAAAACCATCACTCAAAACCATTGGAAATTGAGTTGAAGGGAAGTCCGAAAACTGTGGAATTAGAAAACCACATCCCTCCAGACTGGTAGGAGGGGCAGACACAGAATGGGCTGGTTCCCACATCCACATGTGGTGAATAAAAATTGGGGAGAGATATCTCAGGAGTGAAGAGTACCATTCCCACAGCAGGCTGCCCAGCCTAGGGTTTCAGTGCCAGGAAGGTAAGTCCCCATAACTTATGGCTTCAAAAACCAGCAGGTATTGAATCGGTGGAAGAAATCTGTGGCATCCTAAGTAGTTCCCCTTAGAGAACACATATACAGACTACTCATACTCACTCCCTCTGTGCTCTAGCACTGGGGTGGAAGTTTGAAAGGTGTCAGTGGCATACAGGGAGGAACTGAAGTGTCTGGCATCAAGGTAGGAACTGGGGGACAGCTTTCTCTCAGACAGAAGGCAGGCAGATGCCATTGTCCCTTCACTGAACCTTCCCCCCAAGAGCCACTGAGAGAGCAGGCAGGTGCTGTAACTGAGACTCCATCAACCTGGCTAACACACTTTGACCTACCCTGGAAATCCCCTGAGGTTTCATCCCACCCAACTTATGCCCACTCAAGCTGTTAACAGTGACTTCTCCATATGAATGGCTGGTTTGGGCTCATGCTTAACAACTTCCTAAATACTATTACATAAGCAAGAGCCAGCCTCAGTAAGTCCCCAGACCTTGTACCTCTTTCTAAGTAGCACTAGGCTCAGCACTAGCAGCACTCAGCCTAGATACACAGCTTTGCTTTGCCTGGGAATCACTAACCCCAGTACCAGTAGCAGCCATCTCAGATTGCTTTATTATAGCTCATGCAGGGTGGCCCCAGGCAGAACACAGGTGGGGACTGACTTTGGCCCACAACACCCAGGAAACACCAGAGCCTGGCACACAATGGACAGCTACAGACCACTTTGGAGCACCACCACCCTGCCCTTGAACAACTGATCCTCCATGAATGGTGGAGGTTGGTGATCAGTGGTCATAGCCAGGCCTTGCAGATGACCTGCCAACAGCAGTCAAGGCTCAACTACAGTAAGAGGGTGTACTCAGCCCACACAAAGTATGCACCTCAAGTACTCAGCTTGGGTGATACAGGAGGCTATGCCACTGGACTGTAGAGGACACCTAGTACATTAAAACATCGTAGCAGCTCTACCTAATACATAGAAACAAACAGGGAGGCTGCCAAAATGAAGAGGCAAAGAAACATGGCCCAAATGAAAGAACAGATCAGAACTCCAGAAAAAGAACTAAATAAAATCTATCAGAGAGATAAACAATCTATCAAATGCAGAGTTCAAAACACTGGTTATAGAGATGCTGTAGGAACTTAGTGAAGACCTCAGCAGCATAAAAATGTTCTAGTCAGAAACAAAGTACATACTAATCGAAATAAAGAACAATTTAGAGGGAAACAACAGTAGAGCGGATGAACTTGAGATTCAAATCAATGATTTGGAACATAAGGAAACAAAAATCAACCAATTAGAACAACAAGAAGAAAAAAATAATAAAAAAATGAAGATAGTGTAGGCAACCTTTGGGACAATTTAAAGTATTCCAATATTCACCTCATAGGGGTTCCAGAAGGAGAAGAGAAAAAGGAAGACATTGAAAATCCATTTGAAAAAATAATGAAGAAAACTTCCCTAATTTGGAGAAGGAAATAGACATGCAAGTCCAGGAAGCACAGAGAGTCATAAACAAGATGGATGTAAAGAGGCCCACTCCAAGACACATCATAATTAAAATGCCAAAGGTTAATGATAAAGAGAAAATCTTAAATTCAGCAAGAGGAAAGCAGATAGTGACCTACAGGGGAGTTCCCATAAGACTGTCAACTGATTTCTTGAAAAAAATATTTTAAGAAATATTTTGGGCTAGAAGGGATTGGCAAGAAATATTCAAAGTCATGAAAAGCAGGAACCTACAGCCAAGATTGCTCTATCCAACAAAGCTATCATTTAGAATCAAAGGGCAGGTAAAGGGCTTCCCAGAGTAGAAAAATCTGAAGGAGTTCATTACCAAACAGTTATTATATGAAATATGAAAGGGACTTATTTAAGAAAAAGAAGATCAAAACTGTGAACAATAAAATGGCAAAAAACACATATCTATCAACAATTCAATCTAAAAACAAACTAAGCAAACAGGAAAAACAGAGACAGAATAATGGATACAGAGAACATTTTGATGGTTGCCAGATGGGAGAGTGTGTGGGGGAATGCGTGAAGAGGTGAGGGGATTAAGAAGTACGAATAGGTAGTTACAGAATAGCCATGGGGATGTGAAGTACAGTGCAGGAAAGGAGTAGTCAAAGAACTTACACAGATGACACATGGACATGAAAAATGGTGGGGGAATTGCATGAGGAAGTAGAGATCCCTGGTTATGGGAGGCAAAGGAAGAAAAATTGGGACAACTTTGATACCACAATCAATAAAATACAATAAAAAATAATCAGGCATAGAAAGAGTAAGACCACATGATCAAAAACTAAGGTAAAACACAGATAATATAAAAAACCCCACAAGTGCCCCAATAACGGTTTTATCAGATACAGACTTTAAAATAAGTATGATATATATGTATAAAGAATTGAAATGTTTACACACATAATAGTTTGTCCTAGACTCTAGGTGTATTACAGAAATCTATGTGGATATGCAATGAAACATTTGTCCATTTGGGACATTTCCTGGAATCATCCCCTGTATGTGGATCTTACTGTTGGAAAGCTACCTGTGGGAACTATTGTAGATGTTGCTACCCATGTGGAGTTTTGTTTTCCATAGATGCTTATGACTTCCTTGAACATTTAGGATTCCATGTACCTTTTCATCTATACACTATAGTGCTCATTTTTAAAAGCCCCCCTCTAAAAATCGGAATTTACGATCATTTGGAAAAACTAGACTTTGACTTATCTTTACATGTACATATAAACAAAGTAAGATTGCAAGGGGGATGCCATGTCTGCTAAGAAATTAAGAACTCTCTAAAAGACAGTTCTCAAATAACCTTTTTTAAATAATTGCCTTCCTACAAAGAAGGTTGTAATTACAAATGAGTCATAATTCTTAATTAAAGCATGTTCAAAAGGACCTTTTTATTAAAGAAGTTTACTATAAAGGACACACAGACAAAACCAAGGGCGGTGGGATCAGGGGAGGGAGGTGGGGATGGCTGGGGTGGGGAGTTCTGGTGGGGGGTAAATGCAGACAACTGTACTTGAATAACAAAATATTTTTAAAGAAGTTTATTAGCACTTAGTTTACATTTGTGCATAATACTCAATGGAATTATTTTTCTTTAATCTTTTTCTAAAAGGTTGACTTTGCTCCAATTCAGATTAATTGTATCCCTAAATGATCTAATTTAGCAAACTTCATCTTTATAAAAGGCAACTCTAAATATTCCTTTTACCAGATTCCTCCAACCAGCCTTTGACTAATAATGTTTTAGTAAGGTCTGGAAAAAAAGGAAAATATTTTGAGACATGTTTCAATTATTTGTCTAAGGAATACTATTCATGTATAAAGGAATGCAATTTGCTAGATTGTTTTTAAAGCTAGGCCAGATATGACCTAGAGTAGTGTTGAGAAGGAATTAGTTTGGGGGAGGTGGTTAGAATCATCACTTCAGAGACCATGTCAGCTGACTGTAATGAAACTTAATTCCCCAATTTAACACAGGACCAAAATGATATTTGGTGGTTACCAGCAACAGGTTTTTCTTTGTCTTTCCCTTTCTTCTTCTTACTTCCTCCCTCCCCCACTTCCTTCCTTTTTCTGGATACTCAGTTCTTCCCCAGAGAGATGTTGCTGGTCCCAATAATTCTTCTGTTTTCTGAATTATGCCCTTTTGCTGTGTTGCGACCTCTCAAGGGAACATATTTAGCACTCAAATATATTTTTATGGCTATTTTAGTTCCTTCCCAGAAGCCTAACTTATTTTCTCATGGAATATAACATGGGTACCAGTACCATGTACTATTGTAATTCAGGAGGTGTTCACACCATTAATTAAAGAGGATCTGTATTTTCTAGACTATCTTTCATAGATCATAAATAATCATATTTCTGAAGTACACTCAGACCCATTGTTAACTATAGAATATAACAGAATTTAGCTCACTGTCTTGTATGTGGACAAAAATGACCAAAAAATGAATAGTCTTCTTTTTGAGCACCATCTGTATGAGTTCACATTAATAGCTAAAGGGAGATATAGAAAAATGCACAGCAAGGAGTTCTGTCTTTGCAGGAGTTTATGACCAGATAGAAGAGAATGATTATATGTGAGGAAATGTTATGAAGACTTTCCTCTGCTCTATATTTGGACGTCATCTCTTTAGCTCCCACTGTGCTTAACATAGTGTCTGGTGTACTTTCACCACTCAATAAAGGGATGTTAAATACATTAAAGAAATGAATTAGTGTGGGTAATTCAGCATTAAGCCACACATACCTCTGGGATAGAGCTTATCCAAGGAGAGCTAATGCAGTGCTCACAAGAAGGCAGTGAAATTTGATGGTTCATTGATCATCAACTCAGCAGGAGGTTTTAGCCTTTGATAAGGTCATTTACTGTTTCAGAATATGATAAAATCTATGAACATTTGCTCCAGTAAAATACATGAATGCACATGTATATTTTAACTTTTGAGTGCAATTTAGTCTTCCTGCAGATGCCCTGAATGCCCATTGTCTCCTTAAGCACCCCTTCTCTACTAGGTACCTGTTATGTGTCAGGCACCGTATGTAGCATACATTGGGTGCTGTGAGAGTCCAGAAGAGAAGTATTCATATTGACCTGGTGATTGAGAAGAGGGTTCCTGGAGAAGTAAAGACCAAAGCAGAAACCTGAAGGATAAACAGAATAATAATACTAATACTAATTTACACGGAACTTTTCAGAGAGGCCTTTCCTGTCCACCCTGTTGAAAATAACACCTCATTCTCTATCTCATTATGCTTTCTCCATTTTCTTTTTCTTTTTTAAAAAAATAAATTTAATTTACTTATTTTTAGAGAGAGGGGGAGGGAAGGAGAAAGAGAGGAAGAGAATCATCAATGTGTGGTTGTCTCTTGTACACCCCCCACTGGGGACCTGGCCTGCAACCCAAGCATGTGCCCTAGACTGGGAATGGAACTGGCAACCCTTTGGTTCACACACTGGCACTCAATCCACTGAGCTACACCAGCCAGGGCTCTTTTTCCATTTTCATAGCACTTATCACAATCTATAATTGTGTTATTAGTTTTATTTACATATTTATTTCAATCTTCTCCCCTCTGAATATACGTTTGATGAGGTTAAGTGAATTATTTCTATTATGTTCACTGCTGTATGACCAGTATCTGAAAGAGTGCTGATGGATATGCTTAATTATTTGCTGAATAAGTGAGGGCTTCCTAAGTAAGTGGAACAGCTTGAACCAAAGCAGTATGTAGAGACTATGAACAATTCCATATACCTAGAGGGTAAAGTGTAAGAATGAGAGTGATGGCAGATGATACTGAAGAGGAAAGAAGTGTACAGATCATGAAGGGCTTTGTTGAGGCAGTTGAACTCTATAGCACTACTGTGGAGGGCAAAAATCACATAGTCATTCATGGGGAAAGATCCTAAGTTCCATGAGAAAGAAATGGGGGGTGAGGTTGGGCAGAGAACATAGCAGTATAAAAGAATTCCAATACAGTCTGACTTAGGATGTTCTGTCATGGGAACCCCACAACTGTTCCTTGCCTTAATTCTGGTTTGAGTCTCTAACTACAGGCTGGCATTTTGGACCTAAACTTTGGTA
Source organism: Anoura caudifer (assembly GCA_004027475.1). Taxonomy (NCBI): domain Eukaryota; kingdom Metazoa; phylum Chordata; class Mammalia; order Chiroptera; family Phyllostomidae; genus Anoura; species Anoura caudifer. The sequence continues at coordinate 8,718 of PVKU01015699.1, read as the reverse complement.
ATGAGAATAATAACGATAATGCTAAAAGTAATAGTTGAGGCAGGCACTTTACCAAAATTTGTACATAGATTTTGTCATGTCATCCTCACAACTAGCATATGAAAGAAAATCAATGATATACTAATCCTGTAATTTAGACAAGGGCATCCAGACTCAGTTAAAGCCACTTCTTCAACATCACACTTCAGCAAGTGGAAGAGTAAGGATTTGGAACTAGGTAGGCTGAGTCCAGAGCCCATTTATAAATTTAGCTCTATTTCTTCCCTTCTGCTAGACTTCTGTTTCTGCCCTTAGGCTCTGCCTCTGGTCTTAGACAGATTCAATGATACATCATTGGGCTTCTTGTCCTTAATATCCTAACACTGACTCACAGGCTTCTATGGCCAGTTCCTGCTTAGGTCCATGATAAAAAAACATCATATGAAGAATAATCAGATCTCCAATGACATTCAACACTGAATTCTGCAGAGATAGTTCAAGTGGAATAGAAATTAACTGGGGCAAATCTTGCTTTCAAATTAGTATTGATGTCACTTTAAGTGAATTGTTGACAAAAACAGTATCATTAGATAGATTGTTCTAGAGAAGGCCTTTCCTATTACAGCAGATATTGGCCTGTGTTAGGGAAAGTAGGACCTGAACAGTTTATGGGAAAGTTTTATAAATCAGCCTGTATCAGCAATTGCTGTGAAGAGATAATTATGATAGTAATCATTAACACTTCTGGGTTGCTTACTATTTGCAACATACTTTTGATAGCATTTTTTCATGTACTAACTTATTTAATCCATATAACCTTATAAGGTAGGTAACATTATTATCTTCATTTTATAGATGAGAAAACTGAAGTACAAAGAAATAGTTATTTAAAGGAGAACAAAGTAGGAAGGATCACAATACCTGATATCAAACTGTATTACAAGGCCAGTGTAATCAAAACAGCCTGGTATTGGCATAAAATCAGACACATAGACCAATGGAAGGGAACAGAGAGCCCAGAAATAAACCCAGGTCTCTATGGTCAATTAATATTTGACAAAGGTGGCAGCAACATAAAATGGAATAAAAATAGCCTCTTCAAAAAATGGTGTTGGGGGATCTGGACACCTACATGAAAAAAAAAAATGAAACTCAAGCACCAAATTACACCATACACAAAAATAAATTCAAGATGGATAAAAGACTTAAGTTGTGACACCATAAAACTCCTAGAGTAAAACTTTGGCAGAAAAATCTCAGACATTCCATGCAGCAACATCTTCACTGATATGTCTCCGAAAGCAAGGGACATAAAGGAAAGAATAAATAAATGGGACCTCATCAAATTAAAAAGGTTCTGCATGGCTAAAGAAAACAACATTGAAATGAAAAGAGAACCAACTGTATGGGAAAACATATTTGACAATAATACCTCAGACAAGGGTTTAATCTCCAAAATACATAAAGAACTAACATGACTCCACTGAAGGAAGAAAAAAAAACAAACAAACAATCAAAAAAACCCAACAACAATTAAAATGGGCAAAAGACTTGAACAGACACTTCTCCAAGGAGGACATACAGAGGTTCCAGCATCACTAGCCATCAGAGAGATGCAAATTAAAACCACAATGCTGAAAAGATGCTCAGCATCACTAGCCATCAGAGAGATGCAAATTAAAACCACAATGCTAAGTGAAATAAGCCAGGCAGTGAAAGACAAATACCATATGATCTCACCTTTAACAGGAACCTAATCAAAACAGCAAACAAACAAGCATAATATAACCAAAGACACTGAAATTGAGAAGGGGTTGATAGTCACCAGAGGGGAAAGGGGAGGGAATTTCAGTGGGAAAGGGGGAGGGTTTGGAACAACAAGTATAAAGGACACATGGACAAAAACTAGTGGGGGTGGAAATGAGAGGGAGGTGGGGAGGGCTGGGGTGGTGGGCTGGAATGGGAGCAAAAGACAGAAAACTGTACCAGAACAACATTTAAATTAAAAAAAAATAAAAAAATAACAAAAAAAAACCCCACAATGAGATACCACTTCACAGCAGTCAGAATGGCCATCATAAACAAATCAACAAACAAGTGTTGGAGAGGATGTGGAGAACAGGGAACCCTAATATACTGTTGGTGGGAATGCAGACTGGTGCAACCACTGTGGAAAACAGTATGGAATTTCCTCAGAAAACTAAAAATGGAACTGCTTTTTGATGCAGCAATTCCACTTCTGAGATTATATCTAAGAGCCCTGAAACACCAGTCCAAAAGAACCTATGCATCTCAATGTTAATAGCATCACAATTTACAATAGCCAAGTGCTGGAAGCAATGTAAGTGCCCATCAGTAAATGAGTGGATCAAAAAACTATGGTATGTTTACATGATGGAGAGAAAGAGGGAGTTCCTACCCTTTGCAACAGTGTGGATGGTTCTGGAGAGCATTATCCTAAGTGAAATAAGCCAGGTGGTGAGGGACAAATACCATATGATCTCACCTTTAACTGGAACACAATCAACAAAAGAATAAAGCAAACAAAATATAAACAGAGATACTGAAATTAAGAACAATCTAACAATAGCCAGAGGGGAGGTAGGAGGGGATAATGGGGGAAAGGGTCTTCAGGAACTACTATAATGGACACATGAACAAAACTAAGGCAGAGGGTGGAAGCAAGGGAGGGGGTGGGTTTGGCTAGGGTGGGGGGAGTGGTGGGGGGAAAATGTAGACAACTGTAATTGAACAACATTAAAATAATTTTAAAAATTGGAATTAAAAGAAAAGACATAATTATTTAAATTGTCCAAAAGAAAAAGAAAACTAGTCAGTTACCAATTCGTATTCAGCTAATACATAAATCCGGACAAGTCTGCAAGTCTTGCTTGAAAGCTTTTTCTCTTAACTAGACAGGTTGTTTTTTGCAGGATTGTTTCATCATTTAAATAAAAAAAAAACATTTATGGTACATTTACACAATGGAATAATGCACAGCAGAAAGAAAGAAGGAACTCCTACCCTTTGCGATAGTGTCAATAGAACTGGAGAGCCTTATGCTAAGTGAAATAAGCCAGGTGGTAAAAGACATATGATCTCACCTACAAGTGGAACCTAATCAACAAAACAAACAAACAAGCAAAATACAACCAGAGACATTGAAATAAAGAACTGACAGTAAGCAGAGGGGAATGGGGAGGGGATATCAGGGGGAAAAGGGGAAGGGTCATCAGGGAACATGTATAAAGGACACATAGACAAAGCCAAAGGGGGATAGTATCAATGGTGGGAGGTGGGGATGGATGGGGTGGGGTGGAAATAGTGGAGGGAAAATGGAGACAACTGTACTTGAACAATAAAAAATGGATTAAGAAAAAAAAAACATTTAAATTAGCCCTGGCTGTTGTGGCTCAGTGGATTGAGCACTGGCTTCAGAATGAAAGGGTCGCTGATTTGATTCCTAGTCTAGGGCACATGCCTGGTTTGCAGGCCAGGTCCCCAGTGGGGGGCGTGAGAGAAGCAACCACACTTGATGTTTCTCTATCTTTGTCCCTCCCTTCCTCTCTGAAAATAAATAAAATCTTTAAAGTAATTAAAAACATTTAAATGAATAAACAAGTACTGAGTGCCTCTGATGTGCACAGCATATGCTAGGAACTGAATTAGGGTGCAAGAGATTGTGGAGTCTCAAAGTAGGGCACTGGAAATAGGTTTGGACCTGAGGAACACATACAAATGGTATTTCAATGATCTCACCTTTAACAGGAACCTAATCAACAAAACAAACAAACAAGCATAATATAACCAAAGACACCGAAACTGAGAACAGGCTGACAGTCACCAGAGGGGAGAGGGGAGGGAATTTCAGGGGAAAGGGGGAAGGGTTTGGAGCAGCAAGTATGAAAGACACATGGACAAAAACTAGGGGGGTGGATATGGGTGGGAGTTGGGGACGGTTGGGGCGGTGGGCTGGGATGGGAGTAAAAGACAGATAACTGTACAAGAACAACAATTTAAAAATGGTATTTTGAAGACAGAATCAATAGAATTTAGTGACTTTTTGATTGTGTATGGTTTGGAACTTGTTTGGAAAGTGGTTGAGTGGGGCAGGGATCAAAAATAATGTGGAAATTGTTAGCACGTGTTAGGTAATTATGATCAAATTAACTGAGAAGACTAGTGGCTATTTGGAAGTCATATCTAAAGCTCAAAAGAGGGATCAAGACTAGAAGCATGAGAGGGAATGAGCTAATTAGGTGGGGATGGTAGAGTGAAAGATAAAAGAACGAATGAGGGAACTTTGGGAAAATGCCACATTCAGGGGGTGGTCAGAGTTGAAGGATTCAATATAGGAAGTTGAAAAGGAGGAGACAAAGATTTAAGGGGGAACTTAAAAAGGGCAGAATTGTATAAACCTTGGGAGGAGTAAAGGTGAGCACTGTCAGATGTTTTACAAAGGTCTTTAAAATGAATAGTGAGAGGAGGCTTTTGGATCCACAATTATGAAAACATCATTTACCTTTATGAGCACACTGTTCATGGTGTGGGCAGAAGTCAGACTTCAGGAGTACAGAAGTGAAAAGATAATGAAAAGGAGACAAGAGAATGAAAGAAAATAAATGGTAGCTTGCAGGGGGCTTTAGGTTTGTTTATTTTAGGATAAGAGGACTTCAGTGAACACATGTCTGGGTCAAGGGGTGTAAGTCCTGGGAGAATGAAGAAGGTGATAGTGACAGAGAAGAAGATTAAGGAAATGATGAGAGATCAGAAGCACAAAGCAAGGTTTAACTTTATAGCAGTGGAGGGCTACATTTATATTTGAGAAAAATTCTAAATTAAAAAGTTAGGGGGTTCACATACAATGGATGTGTTTTTCTTAGTAAAGCAGGGGGCAAAAGCAGGAGGCTAAGAGTGGGGGCACCCAGAATGTGTGTGGCATTTTGAAAATGGGTTGAGGGAGAAGATTTGAGAAGAGAAAATAGAAATAGTTGAATGTGAAATTGTAGTCTTTTAGTAAATAATGTCCTTTAGAATATTATTCCTGGAGACAATAAGGAAAATATTTCTAAGGCAAATACACTTGGAAATTAGTGATAGTAGATCTTTCACATTATATATAAGAATATTTGACTCAGAATTTACATACCTTTATTTGTTTTGCATTTCTAACTTATGTGTCCATAGTCATTCCTTCCCATAGCAACTACTAATCTTGCCCATCATTAATTTTCCAAGGAACACACTTTAGGAAATGCTGATATGGAAGGTTTATTTATGATAAGTTAAAGAACTGGTGAAGTACATTGAGAACCCAAGTGCTGTTTCACAAAATACATGTGTATTGAAGGTATTTGGTGCTGTGGCAGGCCTCATGCCAGCAATGATTCATAGCCTGGAAACTGGAATAGAGAAAATAGAGAGTTGTATATGTCCAACCTTAGGTTTTGGCAAGAAAAATATAGCAGAAGGCAAAAATGGTAAAATAATTGAAGATCTAGTGGAAGTGTTGTTGATGTGGTTAATCAGAGGGTACTGGCTGAGGAAGAAGTATAAAATAACTGGGAGAGGAGGGGGAAGTTGAGGGCCTGCTTATCTTAATGACATCAATGAACATTTCTGTGGGAATGGGGGAATGTGAAAGGTGAAGAATAAAAGGTGTGATTAACTATTAAATGCTGCTAAGAAATTTAGTACAATGAGACTGGAAAAGGGGCTGAGGCACTTGGAAGTTAGGAGGTCATTAGTTACCATTTTATTTAAATTTTTGTCTTAATTTTTATTCTTGACACTATTGCAGGTATTCTCATCCTCCCTTTACTCCCACCTCCCAGCTTCTGTTCCCCCTTCCCTCTGGCCATCAGCACACTGTTATTTGCACCCATGGGTTATACATATATGTTCTTTGGCTAATCTCTTCACTTTTTTTCTAGTCCCTTCCTCCCTCCCCTCTGACAGGTGTCAGTCTGTTCAATGCATCCATGCCTCCATTTCTATTTTGTTTTTCAGTTTATTTTGTTCATTAGATTCCACATAAAAGTGAGATCATATGGTATTTGTTTGTCTCTGATTGACTTATTTCACTTAGCATAATAATCTCCAAGTCCATCTATGCTGTTGCAAAAGGCAAGATTTCCTTAATTTTTATGGTCATGTAGTATTCCATTATGTAAATGTACAATAACTTCTTTCCTCCACACACTTACTGATGGGCACTTGGGCTACTTCCAGATCTTGGCTATTGTAAATGATGCTGCTATGAACATAGGAATGCACACATTCTTTCAGATTGGTGATTCAGGATTCTTAGGATGTATTTCCAGAAGTGGGATCACTGGGTCCATTTTTTCATTTTTTGAAGAAACTCCATACTGTTTTCCACAGTGGCTTACCAATCTACATTCCCACTGACACTGTATAAGGGTTTCCTTTTCTCCACATCCTTACCAACACTATACATGTAGTTTGTTGATTTATTGATGGTAGCTATTCTGGTGGGTGTGAGGTGATATCTCATTATGGATTTAATTTGCATCTCCCTGATGATTAGTGACATAGAGCTTTTTCTCACATGTCTGTTGGCCATCTGTATGTCCTTTTGTTTTTCTATTCATATTTTCCTTTATTTTTCCCATTGTCTTAATGTTTAGAAAGTCATTCTCCATCCTTCAATATGAAAAATACTTGCCTATATTTATTTTTTATTTTAATTGTATTATAATTGCTGTTCTTGTACAGTTTTATGTCTTTTACACCCATCCCAGCATACCACCCCAGACCTCCCCACCTCTCTCCCATTTCCACCACCCCCAATTTTTGTCCATGTGTCCTTTATACTTGTTCCTGTAAACCCTTCCCCTTTTCCCTTGAAATTCCCTCCCCTCTCCCCTGGGGTACTGTCAGCCTGTTCTCAGTTTCAGGATAATTGGTTATATTCTGCTTGTTTCTTCATTTCATTGTTTAGGTTCCTGTTAAAGGTGAGATCATATGGTATTTGTCTTTCACCACCTGGCTCATTTCACTTAGCATAATGCTTTCCATTTCCATCCATGCTGTTCTGAAGGGTAGGAGCTCCTTCTTTCTTTCTTTCTGCTGCATAGAATTCCATTGTGTAAATGTACCATAATTTTTTGATCCATTCATTTACTGAAGGGCACCTTGGTGGCTTTCAACACTTGGCTATTGTAAGTTGTGCTGCTATGAACATTGGGGTGCATAGGTTCTTTTGGATTGGTGTTTCAAGGTTCTTAGGATATAATCCTGGCAGTGGAATTCCTGGGTCAAAAGTTAGGTCCATTTTTAGGTTTCTTAGAAAATCCCATACTATTTTCCATAGTGACTGTACCAGTCTGCATTCCCACCAACAGTGCACTAGGGTTCCTTTCTCCATAACATCTTCAGCGTGTGTTTGTTGATTTGTTTATGATGGTCATTCTGACATGTGTGAAGTGGTATGTCATTGTGGTTTTAATTTACAACCTTCTGATAGCTAGGGATACTGGGCATCTTTTCATGTGTCTCTGGATCCTTTGTATGTCCTCCTTGGGGAAGTGTCTGTTCAACTCTTTTGCCCATTTTATAATTGGGTTGCTTGTCTTCTTAGAGTGGAGTCATGTAAATTCTTTATATATTTTGGAGATTAAACCCTTGTCTGAGGTATTATTGGAAATATGTTTTCCCATACAGTTGGTTCTCTTTTTATTTTGATACTATTTTCTTTAGCCATGAAGAAGCTTTTTATTTTGATGAGATTCCATTTGTTTATTCTTTCCTTTCAGTCCCTTGCTTTAGGGGCCATATCAGTAAAAATGTTGCTGCGTGAAATATCAGAGATTTTCCTGCCTATGTTCTCCTCTAGGACTTTAACAGTGTCACGGCTTATATTTAAATCTTTTATCCACCTTGAATTTATTTTTGTATATGGTGTAAGTTGGTGCTCAAGTTTCTTTCTTTTCTTTCTTTTTTTTTTTTTTTGCATGTAGCTGTCCAGTTCTCCCAACACCACTTGTTGAAGAGGCTATTTTTACTCCATTTTATGTTGCTGCCCCATTTGTTAAATATTAACTGACTGTATATAATTGGGTTTATTTCTGGACTCTCTGTTCTGTTCCACTGGTCCATGTGCCTGTTTTTATGCCAGTACCATGTTGTTTTGATTACAGTAGCCTTGTAATACAGTTTGGTGACAGGTATTGTGATCCCTCCTACTTTGCTCTGCTTTCTCAAAATTGCAGCAGCTATTTGGGGTCGTTTATGGTTCCATATAAATTTTTGAAGTGTTTGTTCTATGTCTGTGAAATATGCCATTGGTACTTTAATAGATATTGCATTGAATCTATAAATTGCTTTGGGTAGTATGGACATTTTGATGATGTTAATTCTTCTGATCCACAAACACGGTATATGTTTCCATTTTTTTGTGTCTTCCTTGATTTCTTTCTTCAGTGTTGTGTAGTTTTATGCATACAGGTATTTTATCTCTTTGGTTAGGTTTATTCCTAGGTATTTTATTTTTTCTTTTGCTATATTGAATGGGATTTTTTTCTTGATTTCTAATTCTGCTGTTTCATTATTGGTATACAAAATTGCCTTTGATTTCTGAATATTGACTTTGTATCCTGCTGTTTTGCCAAATTTGTTTATTAGGTTGAGCAGTTTTTTGGCAGAGTCTATAGGATTTTCTATGTACACTATTATGTCATATGTAAACAATGACAATTTTGTTTATTTCTTTCCCAT
>PVKU01015698.1:0-17291 GCA_004027475.1 Anoura caudifer | reverse complement strand
CCATCCAGAGTCAGAATGCACATCACATCTGTTAAATGATTAATGACCAGATCTTTATTAAGGAGAAGTAGAAGAGGGGTGAGGATGAGACTTGTCCAGTCACAGTGGACCTGGGCTAGAGTCCCAGGGGTACAGTGGAGAGCTGGGGAATGGAAATTGTGGGTCAACAGAGTCCCAGAATGTGGGAGCTCAGAGTCCTAGGGACACTCCGAGGGGACCAGTGTCTTCTCCACAGTGCTGCCCTCGTGCGTCACGTGGCAGCTGTACTGGCTGGCAGATTTCCACTTGCTGGCTGACATGCTCAGGTAGCTGCTGGCTGCATACTTGTTGTTGCTCTGTTTGGAGGGCTTGGTGGTCTCCACACCCTGGGAGACGGGGCTGCCATTTTCCTTCCAGGCCACTGTCACGGCTCCGGGGTAGAAGTCACTGATCAGGCACACCAGCGTGGCCTTGTTGTTGCTGAGCTCGTCAGTGGAGGGTGGGAACAGAGTGACTGAGGGTGCGGACTTGGGCTGACCTGTGGGGTGGGGGTGGGGGAGCAGGAGGTCAGGTGTTTAGTTCAGAGGCCAGTCTGGGTCTGAGGGTCCTTGTCATGCACAACAGTTTGCTGTATTCTTAATACAAGTCCCCATTCTCCTAAGAAACTCTGAGCCTGAACACCTGCCTTCACCTGTCCTGTGATCCATCTTCTGCCCCACAGACTCCACACTGTCACCCTCTTAGCTCTGTTTTTTTCCTCATAACAGGATGTGTCATTCTGTTTTTCCCCAGAGAAGAAGATATGAGCTCTCTGAGCTCCTCTGGGGCCAGTCTCTGTACTTTTCTGACCTGACCCTTCTGTGCTGGGCTTTTAGGGTCTTTGTTTGAAGGGGTCAGTTTTTCTCTGAAATCTCTTTCCTGGACCTTCTCTGTCCTGGTAGCATCTTGGCTAGACCAACAGATATCCTTCAGTCTGTCCTCAGTCTCTGTCCTTGTACATTTGTAACACCCCCTGCACACTCAGACCACTGGTCATACAGCTAGAGCCATACAGATAGAGCCTGCCTTTCTTTGTGTGAAGTTTGTTCTGCAGAGACCGAGACGCCCACCTTGTCCTCATCCCCTGCCATTGCATGACCTTTTCTCCAGCACCTTCTCCTCCCCACTGTGTCCCCCCTGCTACAGAGGTCTCTGGGACACAGGCCTGTTTGGATACTACAGGGCAACTGTGTGCTTGCCTCTGGGAGGCTGTTCAGACCTGTGTCTTTCCCAGTTTGTGATCCCAGCCCCACATCCCAGAGAACCTCCCTGAACTCTGCACCTGTGTGTCTGAATCCTTCGCTTTGAGGGTTCTGTGTCCTTCTAATATCTCACATTCCTACCCTCAGGATAATTTTTCTTTTCTTCCTCTTGAGATTGGGTCCCCAGTGACCCCAGAAATAATTCAGGTCCTACAGAAACTCATACAGGAAGACAGAACAGGTCATCCTGTCCATTCCTCTGTCTCTGGGATCAGAGGTGAGTGTCTGATGGTAACCATGGAGACAAATAGGACAGTTAGAGGGACAGGTGGAGCCCAGGGTCCCAAGGTTTGAGATCCTGGGTGAGAGCTTTGCTACAGGCTGAGACTAAACCCAGGAAGGGAACAAAAACAGCAGAAAAGTACACAAAAGTGTGGGAGAGTGGGGAAGGAGGGGGAAGGAGAGACTCACCTAGGACGGTCAGTTGGGTCCCTCCGCCGAACACCCAACACTGTGACACAGGCTCATACAAAAACCTCTGTGCGAGGCCCTGCCCCACCCCCAGCCCCCACCTGCAGCTGTGGTGGAGGAAGCCCAGGCATGTGCCCCAGGCTGCTGTCTACTCTGCATGGGGCACATGCACTCCCTCCCCCCACAAGCAGATACAGGGTGGGTGATATTGGAGCATGTGCAGCAACAGTGTTGTTGGAAATAATTCTCCCAATTGATTTTGGTGTCCAACAGGCTGTCCCCATTAGTGTCTCCTGGGATTTGGGATGAGTTTGGCGGGCATTGGTGTCACTAACAGTGAGGTTCCATGGCAATAGATGGGACATTGCTCATAAGTCCTAACCACTCCAGTCCCTTGGTAAGGGCACGAGGGGAGGGCAGTACAATCCTTCCCTCTCTACCTTCCTCTTCCAGAGAGAGGCACATGGCCTGCGTACATTGTACTGGCCACTCCTATGTCCCCAGTCATCAAATCAGAGGCCCAGCCTTATCTTTTCCAGTGACAGCCTAGTTTTGGACCACACTGGTTGAAGTCAGGCTGGTCTTCTAGGAAATGGCTGCCTTCCTTTAAGGTCATTTGTGAGTGTTCCCTGTGGTCCCTTAATCTGGTTTCATGTTGAGAAGGGTCAGGTACTGCCGCTGTGGCTTTTCTTCATTCGAAGGGAGACATGAGCAGCACCTTGACTGTGGCCCTAAATCCCCCGTTGCACCAAAGGTCACCTGCGCCAGGGGCTCATTCCAGGCCAAGGGCTGGTCTGCCCAAGATGAGGCACATTATGTTGTGACTGACAAGTAGGAGCCATAGAGATCCCCTGGGGTCATGTCAGTGCATCCAGAAGTCCCCTCCCCCTCCAAGAGGCTCCCAGTGCACAAATGTCCACATTTGCAGCCACACTGTGGTCATTACTGGAGGATCATGGCACCATGTTCACACAGCAGACACATTCATACCGTGTCCTTTGCCACGTCACTCAGCAGCAACTGTTCACCATGGCAGGAAGGCTGGGACCAAAAGTCACTCTGTGACCTGGCAGACAACACAGGAGAGTCTCCATTGCTCCCTTCCTCCTGGTGTGAAGCTCACTGCGGGGTGAGGAGAGAGCCGCTGCAGGCACTGACTGTGGGCACTGGCAGCAGGAGGAGGGCAGAACTGAAAATTCCCATAATGCATTCCTTCCTAGCTTGTGAGTGAGTCATTGGACATGACAGCAGCTAAGGCCACTCAAAGGGGTCAATCTGACCTGTGTCCCTTGATGCAAAGGCAGCAACCACCCTGGGGGCAATTCTGCCCAAGTCCAACCTGGACCTCGTGAAGCCTCTGATACCAGAACCACTTTGTAGGAACGTGAAGCAAAGAAACCCACCCAGGTACCGCGTGGGGAGTCTGGGGACCGCACCCTGACCCTGGAACACTCTGCACCATCAGCAGCTCCAGCCCTGAAGCCACTTCTTTGGAAGGGAAATCTGGCTCCTGTTGGGAGATACTTATGGAGCATGTGTCCACCAATCACAATCTTAAACCTTATTCCATCCTCATATGTAGGTAAAGAAACATCCCGAAATGATAACAGTACCTAAAATACAGCAAGTAAGTGCACTTTGGACTATTATGAGGCATTTGATGAGGAACTGAGTATTTATGGATATTAATGATTTAATCATAATTCCGTTTTGGTTTGAGGGTGATATTTTTGTTATACTTTAGGCTCTTATCTTCTAGTGAACAGATGAATCATTTACAGATTAAAGACATGATACTGGAATTTAATTCAAAATATTGAAGAAGGGAAAATTTCTCCTATCGTTATGTCAGCATTGCCAATAATTGATTATTTTGTGATCTGGTTATTCAGGACATGAGAGTATTCTTATTGCTCTATGTCCTATTTTTGTATTTTCACTTTTTCTTAGTAAAAACTTACAAGAAAATAAATGAGAGATCAGTGCAAGGCGGCCCCAGAGGTGGGTAGATCCTGGCATTTCAGCTGCCTGGCCATTGAGATGAGGGAATCCCGGTGGCTCTACCTTTCCTTTGTGCCTCACATTCAGATCCATGCAATGGGGTCTGACAGATGTTGGGGGGCAGTAGGACACCCTACTCTTCCTTCCACTTCTCAGGTGATTTGGGGGTGGGTGACTAGGATCAAGCTCCAGGGGTCCTATGCCTCTGCCCCATCATGGCTACAGTGCCCCCTGTCCTTGCAAGCTCTGTTCCTGGGCTGTGTCAGTTGCTCACCAGCTCTGGTGAAGGCAGCTCCATGTCCCTAATGAGCTGGAGCTCAGACAAGGGACCTAAGAGTCCAGAGACCCTGAGGCATGACAGAGCTGGATGGGCCTGCACCTTTAAGAGGTAGACAAAACCTGTCTCAGGGACCTGGGAGTGAATGTGTTTCTAGCACCAGCTGTAGGTGCACTCAGGGCTGAGCCCAAGTGAGTGAGGGGACAGAGGGCCTGTGGGTAGAGTGCTCTGGGGATGCTGTGTCACCGGGGAAGCCTGACCTTGCTGGAACCCGGAGGCCTCCCTCACCCTGTTCTGAGCTAGTCTTACTCTACTCCTGAATTCCAGTTAGCATTCCCTTCTTCTATATCACTGGTGCCCAGGACGGATGGTGCACTTTCTTATTCATCCAGTACTCCTGGATCCCACCCCCCTACTGCTGGCTGACATCACATGCTCCATCATAAACCAACCATAAAAACTCTCTCCCTGATCTGACTTCAGGTGTGCAGATTTTTCATGATGGGCATCCCAGCTCCCTGTTGGGGTCACCTCGAGCCTGACCCAGGCCCATCAGAACATAAACTGAGCTTCCTTATGCCTCAGCTGCACCCCTTCTTCCCAGCACCAGTGACCATGCCTTGAAGCATGGATCCCGTTCCAGGGATCCCTGAGTCAGTAGAGGGTGTGAGCATGATTGGGGAACTGTTAGGCTACATGATATGAAACTGTGTCTCTGCTGCAAGCCTTGTCAGTGTCTTTACTTGGCTAATGTGCATTGTCAAAGTTTGGGAAGCACACTTAGGGGATGTATGATTCAAAGCTCTCCATGGTTCCATGGTGACAGGCCACCCATGATCTCACCATTCCCTGTTGGGTTCCTTGATGGAACAGCCAAGACCATGGCCTTGGCCCAAGGGTATCCTTTTCCCATATTTCTAACTGTAGGCTACTGCTGCTCTCCTGGAACCCTCTTTATCTCTCCCTGATCCCTCCTCAGGGCCCCTGGGTCCTGCTCACTCAGCCCTTCTCCCTTCCCCAAGGACAAGGATCGCAACCCAAGGCCGGCCATGTAGGGCAAGTCCCTGCTCTGGGTCAGGGCTCCCACTGGCCCTCGGAGCTGATTCAAGTCAGGTTGGTTGAGTGGATGACAATAGATAGACCCTCATGTCATTACTGTCCGACCCTTTACTACTGACCTTTTAACCTAGAGATTCATCCAGAGTACAGAACACACATCAGAAATGCCAGATGATAAATGATCAGGGCTTTATTAAGAAGAAGTAGAAATGGGGAGGGGATGAGACCTGCCCAGTGTGAGCACACCTGGGTTAGAGTCCCAGGGGTACAGTGGAGAGTTGAGGAATGGGGGCTCTGGCTGAACAGGGCCCCCAAATATGGGGGCTCAGAGTCCTAGGAACACTCGGAGGGGACCAGTGTCTTCTCCACAGTGCTGCCGTCGTGCGTCACGTGGCAGCTGTACTGGCTGGCAGATTTCCACTTGCTGGCTGACATGCTCAGGTAGCTGCTGGCCGCATACTTGTTGTTGCTCTGTTTGGAGGGCTTGGTGGTCTCCACGCCCTGGGAGACGGGGCTGCCATTTTCCTTCCAGGCCACTGTCACGGCTCCGGGGTAGAAGTCACTGATCAGACACACCAGCGTGGCCTTGTTGTTGCTGAGCTCGTCAGTGGAGGGCGGGAACAGAGTGACTGAGGGTGCGGACTTGGGCTGACCTGTGGGGTGGGGGTGGGGGTGTGAGACACAGGGCAGGTATCTAGGTGTTGGGATTCCCCAACCCAATCTATAGCCTCTGTGACCAGTCCCATGGTGTCTGTGTTTGTTCGCCTAGGGGACTCTTCTTCTATTTCTGCCCTTTGCTTTCCACTCAGCCCCTGAACACAAAACAACCTCTCACCCTCCCAGAAGCCCTTCCACATCACCTCTCCCAGGTGACCTGGTCAAGCCCCTCCACCTGTAGCCTCAGTTCCCCAGAGTGTAAACAGGGCAGGATGTCCTCCGTCCTGAGTGCGGAGTCTGGCGCTGACCTCCCGGGGCCCTCAGCCCTGTACCAGATCCCCATTCACTTCACTCTCCTAGAGCCCAGAGCCTCCTCTGTGGTCTGGTGCCCCTGCCCAGCCAGCTGGGATGATCATGGCAGCATGTGGGGAGGCCCCAAGGCTGAGCCCAGCACACAGTGTGGTCTGGAGCCGCCTGCCTCCTTTCAGCACCTGGCTTTGTCCCAGCTCAGCCTCAGCTCTCCAGTGAAAGCTGGGTCCTTGCAGCTGGAGCTCCCTGTGGCTCTGCCCACCTCCATGTCCCTCATGCCCTGACCCCAGGACCCTTAATCTCGGCTGCGTTCTTGGGGCTGCTCAGAGGCCCCACATCCACCCCTGACCTCATGGGGCAGCTGTAGCTCTGAGTCCCTCGTTCACTCCCCCATTCACCATCTCCTGAATCTAACACTCTGCAGGAGACTGACCCTTGGACAGATGGGATACCTGGAACCCCAGGCTCCCTGGGATCCAGGGTGAGATGAGTCTCTGCCCCTGGGACCCATTCCTTTCTGACTGTCATCCTGAGAGGGCTGGCTTCTTGTCAGCGCTCCCTGTCTCACCCAAGTCTCTGTGGCCCCACATCCTCCAGGCCCTGCAGAGGCCCTGAGGGTTTCAGCCTGGAATGAGCCAGACCCTTTCTCTGCCCTCCATGCACCACCCCCTCTGGCTGTCCTCTGTGTCCCCAAAGGTTAAGTCCCAGCCCCAGCCCTGCCTCAGCCTCCTGTATGGCTCCCCCAGGTTGGATGGGCATGGAGCCCAAGGCCTGATT
This sequence comes from Anoura caudifer, assembly GCA_004027475.1. Lineage (NCBI taxonomy): Eukaryota > Metazoa > Chordata > Mammalia > Chiroptera > Phyllostomidae > Anoura > Anoura caudifer. The sequence continues at coordinate 10,520 of PVKU01015698.1, read as the reverse complement.
CTCTTGGCGCCTGGGACCATCTGCAAGGCTGCCCAGTGACCCTGTCAGACTGGTCTCTACCCCCATGCAGACAGCTGCCCTGGAAGTGGGTAAAGATCCTATTTCCGGGGCCAAACCCCCAGCCCAGGCCTCTAGGACCTGGTTGCATCTGAGTATCAGACTCTGGAGTGATCACTGGGGTTCTGCTCTTGGGGCCTTTCCTCCTCATTACCCTGAGACCAACCTGCCTCCCTGGGCCCCATGGAGAAAGTAGGGGTCCGTCTGTAAGGCTGCAGGGCAGAGGGAAGGAGCCCACAGAGAGAGGAGAGACCTTCCCAAGACAGCAGTGGGGTGGGATACGATGGAAAAGGTGTGAGAGCCACTTACCTAGGACGCTGAGGTGGGTCCCGCTGCCGAAAACATAACACAGTGACTGAGGCTCGGACTAAAACCCACCAGGCCAGCACCTGGGGCCTGTGCCCCAGGGACCAGTCCTGAGCAGGAACCTGCTGGGCGTGACGGGCGCAGGGCTACAGCTGTGCTCTGTGGCGGGGCAAGGCAGTGGGCACTCAGCCCCCCCAGAGGCTGGGGCAAACGTGGGTGGATCCACAGCCCAGAGGCCTCCCTATGCCCGGCCCCTTCATTCAAGGCAGGTGCTACCCATGAGTTGGAGTGACCCAGTGCGTTCCTCCCACCACCTGGCACCTCCAAGGCCGCCCTGGTTACCACCGAACGCTCAGTGCTGACAAAGATTCTGAGTGTCTTGCCCCCTCAAGCAGCTGGGTGGCAGAGCTCAGACCTGCCTGACCTCTCTCCTGGCCTCATTTCGGGGCCTCTGAGTATTCCTTTCCCACAACGTCCCACGTCCCAGCCAGGCGAAGCTCTCCCTGGGCCTATGGACACCAGGACACTCCCCACTAACGCTGCTCCCCTGTGGGGGTCCCCCCATTATCTCCATACGCTGAGGCCCAGTTCAGTTCTACCTCTTTCACAAAGTTTTTCTGAGGTGTCAGACCACTGTCTTCCCATCCATCCATCCATCCATCCATCCATCCATCATCTGTTCATTTGTCCAACAATGGCTCCCAACCGTTTCATGTGCTGGGATGTGATTGGGGGGCCCCCTGGCTTTCACCCCATCTTTCCCTGAAACCTGTCAAGTCAAAGCCAATAAGACCCTCAACCTGGTCAAGTCTGAGGTCCCTCCCCGGTGTCCTGGACATCTCTGTAAGGGATCCCTTTTCCTGGTGTCTGTCCTTCCCTTGGTGTCTGAGACTACCCACTTTCCTTTTTCCTTTCTCCCACGACTGTTGACCCCCCAGGCCCCCAGAATCCCGTTCTGCCTGCTATCTCCCTCTCTCTGTGCCTCTGACCTACTCTGTGCACTCGGACGGCTGCTGAAGGGCCTCCCGTCCCTATTTCCAGCCTGATCTCTTTTTCTGGCTCTCTGCCTCCTGAGCTCTTCCTGAATGCCCTGCAGTCAGCTCAAACTCAACAGGCCCCACGGACACTCCTTCCCCGTCCCCCACGTTCAGCAGGTTCCTCTCCAAGCTAGAGGCCTGGAGTCACCCAGAACGTTTCCCCCTCATTGAACCAGCCTCTGTGTTTTAGACATCCCACCATCACACAAAACACCATTACAATGCTGAGACAAATAAACAGAAACCCCCAAGTCATACTCTAAGAGTTTACGACGGCAACATACCTCAGGCTTCTCCTCATCTGATCTTGCCTCCCAGGACAGTTTAACTGAATTGGAAGGTGACCCACTGCATCAGGGCCGGCGTGCTCCACTTAAGCAGCAGGGCCATTTGGTCACGGGGATATTTAGGATAATCTTAGTATAAATTGAACACTTGTTTCTGATTTAAAGAAAGCAAACATCCAGCCTTTTTATTAGATTAATTTCCTAAGGAAACTTCCTCACCTCAATAGAGTATATCTCCCCAAATTCACAGCAACCTTCACACTTAAAGGCAAAACCTTCTCAAAGGCCAGGTCGCTCCCTCTCAGTTTTATGGTTCAGCGTGTCCCACAGGTTCCGGCCATGAATGAGGCGAAGGGGGAAAGGCGTAAGTAATAGGAAAACAGAGGGAATGCTGTTCTTTGCAGGTGATGTGATAATCCACTTAAAAAACAATGCAAGGCAATCAGCTGAAGAACTGTTAGAACTACTATGAGTTAAATAAAGTAACTTAATGCAAAGGCCACATACAAAAATCAGTAGTTTTCTCTTCTATACAAACAGTAACCACTTCAGATATGAAATTGGGGAAAATTTTATAGCTTTCAATAAAAATTATATTTTAAACCCCCAGGAATAAACTTAACAGAAAATGTGCAGAATTTGCAGGAATAAAATACAAAACAACTTGGCTAATCGAAAAGTGCATGAGGAGGGGCAGGTCACAGTCCTGGAAGAAGATGCTGAGCGCCGCACGGATGTCAGTTCTGCTCAAATACATTCCACAAAACCACAGACACCAAAAGAATGGTTTCTGAAACCGAGTGAATTGATTCTAAAGCCCAATGGGAAGAATGATGACAGCGAATAGACACGGCCATTTAGTAAAACAATGGTAATGATGGGCTCTCTCCCTACCAGATGCCCAAACATACTTGGCAGCTGAAACAGTTAAGACAGGGTGGGACAGTTGCAGGACGAGGTCATCAGAGCGCTGAAACCACAGAGGGACTGCGATAAATCAGTAGTTTAGTATCTGACAGAAGTTGCATTTACGCTCAACAAGTACGTGATGCCCGGCTCTCCATTTGCAAAATCAATAAGGCCACATCCTTATGTACACAAAAAGTAAACTCCAGGTGACATCAAAACAAGCTTACAAACACCAAAACAATGAAAACACCAGAAGGAAACAGAACAATGATCTTGTAATCTTGAAATAAAGATGTCACTCCACGCTTGCCGCGGATCACAGAAACCATAAAGAAGAAGCTAAACCAGTCTGACATGCAAAAATTAAAAATGGCTTTATGGTAAATAACCCCATTAACCAAAGGCATAAAACAGATCAGGAAAACATTTTTCCAACATAGATGCTTAACAAGGGGGTTGAGATCTCCAATAGATAAAGAGTTTCTATAGTTCTATAAGAAAATACGACCAACTAACTGGAAACACAGGCAAAATGATGAGCGGTAAATTCACAAAAGAAACAAAATGAGTCAATAAAAATAGAAAAGGAAAATAAATTTTCCTAACAATCAAAGAAACCGACAACAAACATACTCCCATTTTTGCTCATCAAACGGGAATATTAAAAAAAAAACCAACAGCAATACCACAGTATCAGCCAGGAGGAGAGGAAAGGGCACCGTCATTCACTGCAGTTGGAGTGGCCTTTTGGGAGGACCACTGGGCCCCAGCTGGGGACACCCCCGAAGTGCCCTCTCTCTGACCCCGAGGTTCCACTTCCAGGCACCTACCCTGTGGAAATGCCCAAGTGCCCGGTGCCCACGCACACACAGCTCATGCATGTGCCTGTGGGGATTTCAACAAGGCGTCGCTTGTAACATATTTTTTAATGGGAAACAGCCTAAATGTCCATGAGTAGGGGAATGCTTAAATATATACCCGAACTTCGAAGTGTTGCAGAGTCATGACGAGAACACGGGAGATCCCTATGGGTTTGACACAGAAGATGTCAAGAACAGGTTGTTTAAGACGCTGGTTGCAGGGTAATGCGCAGCGTGTGATTCCATTTCTGAGAAACAAAACCCGCACACCAGCTGGTTGTGTCTGTGCGTGTTTGCAGGGACATGCACGTATGGGGGAGGGGGCGGCAGTGCACACGCCGAACTCCAGCGGCTGCCTAACGGGTTTCAGGGTGAGATGCGGAGAGATGATCAGAAACACTCAGTTTTTACTTTATATACTTCTGTGCTTAATCTCTGCTCACAAGGACATGTTACTCTTGTATTACAATTATTTTAGAAGATGAAAATGAAATAAATATTCTTGTGAATATTTTCATAACTACAGATGACTGTAAAGCAAGAATCAAAATCAGGTAAAATCCCACCAGCCAGTGACGTATCATTGACATTGTTCTACATTTTCTGACAAGTTTTTGAAAATGCACACGTATTTAAAAAACCCAACTGGAAGCATTCTGTATGTTGGACATTGTGCATATCCTTTAAAAAATGAAATCTGCCCTATTATTCAAGATGCTGCAGAAATGCAACTTGGGAGGTTCGTGCACGGTTCCTTAGGATGGGTGTTCCTGATGGGTTTACTCACACCCTTTCTGCTGGACATTTAGGTTATTTCCAGTTTCCTCCCCTCGTTAAGGATGTTGGCTAGTCATTTTTGTTTGTAAACCTTTGCTTATATCTTTGATTATTCCCCCCCAAAGGATGAATTCCTAGAAGTGGAATTACACTATTTTAATAAATACATGTTCTTGTATGACTTATATATTGCTAAAACAGTTGTACATTTTAGACTCCTACAGTGACTCTACGAGGGTGTCCATTCCTCTCCATCCACCCTCTGGTCTCGTCACTTCAATTCCCTTGCCGATGTCAGGGGAGGTTTCGGACCTGTGCCGCCTCCGCGTCCCCAAGGCTTTGGCTTCCGCACCTTCCACATCCTCTAATCAGGCCACAGCTCAGTCTCTGGTCTGAAGCCATTTTTCCAAAACACGAATCTGATTCTGACAGTTTCCTACGAAGATCTCTCAACAATTCCTCCTGGACCCCAATATGAACCCCCGGCGCACAAGTCACGAGACCCTCACGGTCTGTGCCCCAGCTCTGGCGCTCAGTTCCCAGGAGCTGCCGCACCTGCGCACTGCATTCTCCTCTCTTCCGCGCTGCTCCCTTTGCCTGGAGCATCACCGGTTAGCCGCCTTGCACGCACTAAGGGAGATGCCCTGTAAGACCAACTTGGGTATCCCCCTCCCACCTTACTGCTCCTAAAATGCCCATGGGTCTGTCCCCACAGCGGGACGCGACTCCCTGGTTCAGGTCTAACTGAGCTGCGCCCCTAGACTGGACCCCAGGAATCATTTATGAGAGTTGAGGAGTCGCAGACGTGGGGGAGACAAAGCCAAGCCCTTGCTCCCTTCTCTTGGACTATTTTGTTAACACACAAGATGCGCAGCTGAAGTCACAGCATTCAGTCATCAGAACTGGACTTCTTCCAGTTCTGGGACTGCGGCCGCCTGCCTCTCTGGGCCTGTATCCCGCTCTGACACCAGGACCTTATGGAGACCCAGAGATGGAGGGTCTGCCTCCAAAATGATAAGTGCCTCATTAAAAAATAAGAATCAATTCAAACAAATCCACACCGGACAAAAATGCAAACTCTTTCAATAAGGCCATTGTCTACCTAGGGCTACACAATGCTCTCCGGCGGACTCTCCCTTCCTCCACATCCTTCCACACGCCGCGTGGGGTTCCTTACCTGTCCCTCAGGCTCCGAGGGCTGCTTCCTGATGCCGCTGGGGGCCTGGGGCCCTCCTCTGAAGCACTGCTCTCAGGGGCAGCAGGCCACGGTGGTCATGGCCAGGCTCAGTAGCAGCAGCGGCCAGCGATCCCTGAAGCCTCCTGGAGTCCTCATGGCCCACTTGGCCTGTCCTGGGCCTCCTCTGCCTTCAGAGTCAAAGGCACCTCTAGCCTGGCCTTCAGTATGAACTCCCTGGAGAGGGTGGGTGCTGTTGGTAGAAGCCCCAGGTCCTCGCTGGTAGCGGTCATCCCAGTGCGTCCTGGGCTGAATAGCCTGTCCTCTGCCTGGGTCTTCTCTGGTGCCTGTCCCCAATGCCCGGTCCTCTCCGGGGTTGTTACCCCTGGAGATCTTCCTTAGAGTGGCATCTGTCAAGTGCTCTGCTGCAGCTAGGACCAGAGCTCAACCTCCCCTGGAAACCCCCACCGGCCCTGCCCCTGGGGCACTGGGTGGAACACACCTGCTCCTGCCGGATTCCCCCAGCTCCCCAAGGGCACCTCTGGTCTGTGAAGCATCTCCCTGGGGCCTAGAGAGGCCGTGGAGGGCATCCAAGCACCCAGTGGGTGAGCAATTGAGGTCCTTTGGGCAGGCCTGTGGTTTCTCTTCTGACCAGGGCCCCAGGCTGGGTCCCTGCACACTCTGCTCCTGCTAGTCCAGCCTGGTCCTTCCATGGCTGGCTTGGTTAGACCCAGTAGGTTTGGTCGGCTCCTCACTCAGCTTCTCTGCTAGGCAAGGGTCCTACGGGGAGTGATCTGTACTCCTCATTGAAGCAGTAACATTAAGCTCATGAATGTTGAAACCGTCCAGACCTAGGTTACCCCCGGGGCCTCAGTTTCCTTATCTGTGCACCAAGTGGCCCTGTTTCACAGGTGGGAAAATGAAAGTCCAGAGCAGATGCATGCAGGACCCAAGGCAGTTCCAGGATGCAGGGTGTAGGGTAAGCTGGAATTTAGGAATGACTTTGTCCCCTGCGTTTCTAGTCCTCCACCCACCTGGAAGGCTGTGCTTTGTACCCAAGAGAGCCAGGGTTGGGTTATTTTGGGCAGGGGTGCAGGAAGGATGGGCTGCTCAGGTACTTTTTGGGTTGCGGTCCATTTTGAAGCCCAGGAACATAGCACATAATACAACAATGAGTGTGATGCTGCTTATGTAGCCCTGACAACGGTGCCTGCTTCTTTCTGAGCCAAGGTGGTTTCCCCCGCTTAGAAGATGAGGAAAGTGCTGTAAAGGCAGATCATCACTTTCTTGGGGCTACCCAGCCAGGAGGCCTGGCCCTGGCACAGCCCTGGGGGGTGCTTTGTTGTTGAAGACGCCACTTCACGGGTCTCCCGGTCTCCATGGAGTCGTGCTGCTGGGTGTCTGGGGGAACTTGGGCTGTAGGTTCCTGCCTGCCATACCCAGCACCCACCCTCTTGCTTTCCAGTTGCCTTTTTGGCCACAGGATCTTTCATATATCCGCTTAAGTCCAGAGCCACAGCTCCTAGGACTCCCAGTTTCCTGTTTCAGCAGCTCCAAAGGGGGCTCCAGGAGCCACCAACCTTGACTTTTGCTGGAAGGTCCCTTTACGAGTTGTCTGGTCCATGTTTTGAGTCACATACCCATTAATTTTTCTGCTACATTCGCTGAGCATCAATCCAGATCTTTCCATGGGATATGGTAACAAATAGCCGGGGACTTCAGGTCATTGGTGTGGGTAACGATTGACGGGAACAGCTGTCTGAGGGCCTCTTCGTTTCTGCCTGTCTCGTGAGCAAAGGGGCTGATTGTCTTAGGGGTGGATCGTCTTTCCAAGGATGCTTGGATAGTGAACAGCCTTGGAAGGCAGAGGTGCTGTCTCCCTCGGGAGCAGCCTGTGCTTACTAGCCAGTATAAAAGGTTTGGGGTCCCAAGATTCAGGGATGGGCAGCTGTCACCTGGTCCTCTTCACATCACCTTGTGGGGCTCAGAGAACCAGTGGAAGAAGACGCTGCTATTCCAGCTGCTGTTCTCAATCATGCTGATACTCTGGCTACTTGAAGGGTAAACTATGAGCAATTAAGTGGCTTTTGTCTCTGGCCCCTAAGTCTCGTATCTCCTGCCATTATCCGGGAGTCTGAAGCAGGCTCACTTTTTAGCTTGCAAGTAGAGTAAAATTCTCAGGCCCTCTACTGCTCTTGGTCATGGTGATAGGGAGCAGGGAGAAAGGAGTGAAGTTGGTGATGGTGATTAGAACTTAATGGTTTGACCAAACTCAGCAGAGCAGCTTTCAAGGGACCCGGGCTGGGTCTTCCTACACCACACACACTGCTTAGGCGGCTTCGGAGAGATCAGGTCTGGGCAGCGCTGCACCGTGCCACCCACACATCCCTGGCCTTGGAGACAGTCAAGGCCCGGAACAGTGACAGGGAGTGGGTGCCCTAACAGGCATGATGCAGGGTGCAGGGTGCAGGGGAGGCCCTGGGAGGCCCCTGATCCAGTGCAGCTTCTCCCCATTTTGGTGCTTGACCCACTGCAGCCTCTGACCTCAGGCTCCTGAGGGCTTGGGACAGGGTCTGCCCAAGGGGTTCAGACTGAAGCTGCTCTATCCCATCACCCCTGTGTGGGTGTGACTCTCACCCCATGTCCAGGGCCCAGAAGGTGTGATTCCTCTGGGGATGGCCCCAGGTCTTGGGGAGAAGAAGCGGCTGTCCCTAGTTGCACCATCCTCAGCTGCCCCTCCTTCCCCACCCCTGCACCTGCCTCTGGCAGACCACACCGCTGACCACATCCTCCACCAACCACATTCTCCACTGACCACATCCTCCTGTGGTGGCTGCGGTTGGAAATCTGGGTCTGGCTACAGCCTGGGGACCCTCCAGGGATGGGCTGGGACTTCCCAGCTGATACAGCTGCAGCTCCGGCCCCTCCAGACTTGCTCCCCAGCCCCTCCCTGGTCTCAGATGTGCTTTGTGCTGGGGGCAGGATTCAGGTTGGGCTGGAGGAGTACAGGCCTTGCTGTCTGACTCATCGGACCCCTGCTCAGGGTTCCTGGGTGCTCTGCATCCCACCCTGGCCCTTCTTTCCTGGAGTGGAGGGGTGTGACCCTGTCAAGTCACTTCTGCCCTGTTCCCCGAGTCAGAGGGTGCCCTCTACCCACTGCCAATCAGTCTCCGGCGCACTCTCTGTCCCACGGGCCGACACACCTGTTGGAGGCCATAGACTCCTTTCCCCCAGCCCAGGTCTCCCCGGCTCAGCACTCCCCTCCACTCCCAAACTCAAGCCCCGGGTCCTTCTCATCTCACCGTGAGCATTTCACTGTCACTCCTGTAGGGATGGGGTGGGGGGAGGGAGGTCTGAGGCAGAGGGTGACGAACGACCCATCTAGGAATATGACAAAGGTTCTGGACTCTGAGAGTCCTCAGCGTCAGGGTCTGGCTCTGCAGCACCCGGGCCCCTCGAGGGGTCCCCAGGGCCCCTGAAGACCCCGGCTCTTCTGGTGATCCTGGAGTGCAGCCCCTCCAGCAAGTGGGGAGAGAATACTGCTGCTTCTCTAGACAACACGGACTCACCAGCGCGTGGGGCTCTTCCAGCTCCTACTGATGAGAAGAAACAGGCATGGAGAGGGAAAGTTTCTTTCCTAAGAAAGACAGTAGCTTGGTGTAAGGACTGTGTCCCTGGACTGCTGGGGACCAGTTAGACCCAGGAGGACCAGTCTTTCTGGACACAGGAAGGGCCAACCTGGAACTGGGGGCTTTGGAAAATAGTGTTTTAACTTCTAACTCTCCTAGTCCAGCTGCCTGGGGTGCAGCTGGAAGATCAGAGTCCAGTAGGGGGCAGCAGAGACCAGCAGTAGAGGGAGGCAAAGCCTAGAAAGGGCTGGAGCTCTGAAGATGGAGGCAGGCAGCAGACCAGGTGAGGGCTCCAGTGGACGGGGCCAGAGGGAGATGCAGGGGCAGGACTCTGGTTCTGCATCTTCCCTGGCACCCCCCTCACCCCTGGAACCTGGACCAAGTCTGGGTGGGGGGTGGGGAGCAAGTGAGGCAAGTGAGATAAGTCTTGCCTGTGTGGGGTGGGAACCTGACTTAACAGTTTGATGTTTTATTCGTTATGGAATATTTTTATATTAATTTTGATTTAAAAATATTGCATTAAATGTTATTTATCTTGATTAGCAAGTTTGGGGCATACCCTTAAATTTTGCATGCAAGAAAAATGTCTTACTTGTCTCACACTTCACTCTAGTCTTGGCTGTGTCTGGAACTCAGGGTCACCTGTTATTTCCAGCCCAAAGGTGGGACGAAGGGATGGGTCCCGCTGGGAGGGGTGTGGCCGGCACTCTGCGGTTCCTGCACCTACTAACCAGGCGGGCACACTTGCACGGCAGAACCTGATTTCCCAGCTCCTTTATGAAGTCCTGTCTGACACCTGCGGGGGGCGGCGCGCTCCCATCACGAGGAGGCTACATGCAGGTGGCGGCTTTGTGGCGGCCACGGCTCCTCTCTTCTCTGTTCCACCAGCACCAGTCAGCCCGGTCGTGTTCATCCTGAGCCTCCAGAGGTCCAGTCTCCCTTATTTGTTCACAGGAAGTGCTGCATCCTGTTGCCTACCCAAACTAATCTGATTTCTCTTGAATTCTTATGTCCTTATTCCTAATAGCCAACACACCCTCGCTTTATTTATAATTCATGTGCAGCACACAATACTAGCTTCTACACTGCATGTCATAAATTAAATAATGACAAATGGTCTTGTGACTTACCTTGTTCTTAAAAAGTGAATATGAAATACATCAATGATCACAAATGGCACCTTAGTTTAATGTTGAACTCACCAGACACACCCTTTAATTTTCAGTGATTTTTATGAATTCCTCAAAATACTCAAACAAAGTCAAACAGGTTTGTACAGAAGTGCATCTGAGCAGAAGATGTGACCAGGTTGACTGGCTGCACCAATCAGATGAAGACCACAGGCAGGGACACAGTGTGTTCTGAGGAGGCCTCATGCCCTCGTGTTCACAAGGATGCACTGTGCCCAGTGGTGGGAGAGAAGAGGAGACTCACTCCTTCAGCCTTGAACCTAGACAGTTTCCCATGTCAGAAGATGTGACAAC
>PVKU01015697.1:5995-17400 GCA_004027475.1 Anoura caudifer | reverse complement strand
TCCAACAATTCCACTGCTAGGATTATATCCTGGAAACCGTGAAACACCAATCCAAAGGATCCTATGCACCCCAATGTTCATAGCAGCACAATTTACAATAGCCAAGTGTTGGAAGCAACCTAGGTGCCCATCAATAAATGAATGGATCAAGAAACTATGGTACATTTACACAATGGAATTCTATGCAGCAGAAAGAAAGGAGCTCCTACCCTTCGCGACAGCATGGATGGAACTGGAGAGCATTATGCTAAGTGAAATAAGCCAGGAGGTGAGAGACAAATACCATATGATCTCACCTTTAACAGGAACCTAATCAAAAAAATAAACAAACAAGCATAATATAACCAAAGACACTGAAATTGAGAACAAGAGAGGAGAGGGATGGGAATATCCAGGGAAAAGGGGAAGGGATTAGAACAACAAGTATGAAAGACATATGGACAAAAGCTAGGGGGGGGGTGGAGGTGGGAGGGAGCTGGGGAGGGCTGGGGCGGAGGGACGGGATGGGAGTAGAAAACAGAAAACTGTATAAGAACAACAATTAAAATAAAAAAAAAAGAAGTTACATTTATAAAAGAAGACTAATAACAAAAAATCATGAGTAATATAGACAATAAAATTTTTCAATTTCTTCAATGTCTGGTTGCACAGTATTTTTACCAGATATTTTCTCATTTTGCATCAGGTCACATCAGTCTGCCTATGTACAAAAAGAGAACAAAAACAAAATGCTTAAGTGGCCAAATCCGTCTTTACGTAATGTTCACCTCTGATATATCTTCAATTTTTTTCTTCCATGCAGGCTTCTCATTCCTCTCTGTTTCCCAAATTAGTTGTTTAGAATTATGTCTCCTCTCCTTTAAGCTCAACACATTAAAGTTTGCCTCCCTTGTTTCTAACCTAGAGTACGGCATCTAATTAAAATTCATTCTTAGGTGTGTATAATCAGTAGTTTCAGTTTAATGGGCTAACTATACTAAGGACATTAAATTCACTAGTTCTGCTCTTGCTGGTGTGGCTCAGTGGATCGACTGCTGGCCTGTGGACCAAAGGGTCACTGGTTCATTTCCTAGTCAGGACCCATACCTGGGTTGTGGGCCAGGTCCCCAGTAGGGGGTGTGCAAGAGGCAACCACACATTGACGTTTCTCTCCCTGTCTTTCTCCCTCCCTTCCCTCTCTAAAAAAATAAATAAAATAAAGTATTTAAAAAATTTTTAATGAAAATAAAAAAATAAGTTTATTAGTTCAAACCAAGCATAAAACATCTATTATACTTCAAGTTTTCTCACTTAACTCAGAGTCCTTCTGCTAAGGGAAACAAATTCAAACAGTATGTAAATGTTATTTTAATACAGGTGTGCACAAGTTATCATGGGAAACTAGGAAATGAATCATTACTTCTGTTGAAGGAACTTTATATGTGAGTTTCAAATATGAGTGGGATTTTAGAGACTGAGACTGAGATGTGGGCATAGGGCATCTCAGGCAGAAGGAAGAACTTAAGCTCAGATTTAGAAGCATTGAACTATTTGGCATTTTTGTCAGACCCAGACCAGTCTGGCTACAACACACAGCATAAAACACACAGTGTGCCAACTGGAGTGGAGGATAGAAAAGGAAGAGGAAGGAAGTGGTGTGAAGTGAGACTGTAGAGATAGGTTGGGGCAAGACTGCAAAGCCCTCAGAAGGCATGCTAAGGAGCAAGGAAAACACTATGAAAAACCTTATGAGGTGTGCTAAGGAGTGTGGCGTTGAACTTGTGGGCTGCAGAAAGCTGTTTTATAAAGGTGTGAACGCAGTAAAACATGGAAGCAGAGAGACCAATTAAAAGATGATGGATCACACAATGCTGGAGAAGAAAAACAGTGCAGATCAATGAATGGTGATATTTTGCATGGAAAAGGGTTAATAATGGAGACATATTTAAGAGGCATTCATATGTAGACTTTATAAGCAAGACAAATGGCTGGATGTGATGCCTGAGAAAAGGGGAGGCATGCATGAAGGTAAATGTGAGGTTTCCCATTCTGGCATGTTGTTGTATAATAAAAGCATCAGGCAAAACAAGAAGTTTATGAGGAATATGTTTCATAGAGTTTTGTAAGGATTTTGATCAGGATGAAATGAATATGAGGTGTCTGGGGGGTATCCAGGTGGAGTTGCTGGGACAGAAATGGAATTATGAAACTAATTGGAATTTAAGAGAAAAATCTGGAAATGATATTTGAGTGAGCAATCTAAACTTGTCAGGAAAGGCCATGGTAATTGAGTCTCAGGTAGTTGAGTAAAATGAGAAGAGGGGCCCAAAGATGGAACGTTGGGATTCCCAATACTTTAGGTTAGGTGGAGACTATAAAGATTAAGAAGGAGCAGCTTCAGAGGTAGTAAGGGAACCACAGGGAATGGGGTCATGTCTGAAGAGGAAAGATTGTAAGTAACTTTTGTCTCACAGTTCAACCTCTACATTCATGGGAGATGGAGTGGAATATGGTGATATTCTAACAGTCTCTCTAGAATAATCCCTGCCTCATGTTAGCCAAAGCTTGGAAGCCACTCCAGTCCTCAGCATGCTGGAAAGTCAACCTCTGAAGGATGTGAAGAAGTGGCAGTATTATGAAAGATGCCCTGATCTACAACATGTAATTAATTAATTAACTTTTGCTTTAGGATGAGAAAAAATTAAAATGAACAAACAACTAATTTTCATTATAATTTATACTTTCCTTCTCACAAATAAATTATACGTATTGTAACAATGATGGAAAATGTGTAAAATTGGAATAATTCCCATGAGAAGCTACTCTGCTCAGAAAATATGTTTGCTGATTTATGTTTCTACCAGAAAATACAAGGAACCTGGTAAGTGAGTTGTAATTGGATTTTGACAGGAAATCATCATTTCCACGCTTTTGGGAGGTAGTAAAGAGGATTGAAACATCTCTTCCTTTGAAGATGTCAGAGAGTTTGGTGGATACTGTCCAGATTCTCTCAGGAATAAAGGAAATGTTCCCCAGCTGCTGGGAGCAGTGCCTGCAGAAAACCATCAGCCTCTTCAAGGTTGCCTTGAGTGAAGAGAAAGTCACATCTTTCTATGAGTCACCCTACATCTAATAACTGAGTGACATGAGGTCTGTTCCCTCAACTTGGAACAACAGAGAATAGCCATTCCATCTTCAAAGATCACTATTTGGTAGACCAAAAGGCCACCTAGTGCAACCCATCTTCTCCCTTTACCCAATCCTGCATCATTCCCTTCCCTTCAACAAATGTTGATCCCAAGGGCTCTCTCTAATAAATCTGCATGCTAATCTCCATTTCACAGTCTGCTTCAACAGAGAACTCAACCTAACAGGGGTGAATCCACACTTAGGCATGGGTTGCAGGCAAAGCCTATATCCACCTTTTCATCCATTTGTGCTCAGGAGCTCAGAACAGCTCGGTCATTGCAAGAAAGCAAGGCGAGAAATATCTGGAATTTTCAATTTTTCCTTTTTTCCTTTTTTAAATTTTAATTGTTGTTCTTGTACAGTTTTCTGTCTTTTACTCCCATTCCAGCCCACCACCCCAACCCTCCCCACCTCCCTCCCATATCCAATCCCCCCTAGTTTTCTCCATGTGTCTTTTGTACTTGTTGCTCTAAACCCTTCCCCTTTTCCCCTGAAATTCCCTCCCCTCTCCCCTCCGGTGACTGTCAGCCTGTTCTCAATTTCAGTGTCTTTGGTTATATTATGCTTGTTTGTTTTTTTATTGGTTAGATTCCTGTTAAAGGTGAGCTCATATGGTATTTGTCTTTCACTGCCTGGCTTATTTCGCTTAGCATAATGCTCTCCAGTTCCATCCATGCTGCTGCGAAGGGTAGGAGCTCCTTCATTCTTTCTGCTGCATAAAATTCCATTGCATAAATGTACCATAGTTTCTTGATCCATTCATTTACTGATGGGCACCTGGGTTGCTTCCAACACTTGGCTATTGTAAATTGTGCTGCTATGAACATTGGGGTGCATAGGTTCTTTTGGATTGGTGTTTCAGGATTCTTAGGATATAATACCAGCAGTGGGATTGCTGGGTCAAAAGGTAGGTCCATTTTTAGTTTTCTTAGAAAATTCCATACTGCTTTCCATAGTGGTTGTACTAGTCTGCAGTCCCACCAACAGTGCACTAGGGTTCCCTTTTCTCCAAAACCTCTCCAACACTTGTTTGTTGCTTTGTTTATGATGGCCATTCTGACTGGTGTGAAGTGGTATCTCATTGTGGTTTTAATTTGCATCTCTCTGATAGCTAGTGATATTGGGCATCTTTTCATGTGTCTCTGGATCCCCCGTATGTCCTCCTTGGAGAAGTGTCTGTTAAGTCCTTTGCCCATTTTTTAATTGGGTTGCTTGTCTTCTTAGAGTGGAGTTGTGTAAGTTCTTTATATATTTTGGAGATTAAACCCTTGTCTGAGGTATCATTGGCAAATATGTTTTCCCATACAGTTGGTTCTCTTCTTATTTTAATACTGTTTTCTTTAACCATGCAGAAGGTTTTTATTTTGATGAGATCCCATTTGTTTATTCTTTCCTTTATGTCCCTTGCTTTAGGGGACATATCAGTAAAAATGTTGCTGAGTGAAATATCTGAGATTTTCCTGCCAATGTTCTCTAGGACTTTAATGGTGTCACGGCCTATATTTAAATCTTTTATCCACCTTAAATTTATTTTTGTGTGTGGTGTAAGTTGGTGCTTGAGTTTCATTTTTTTGCATGTAGCTGTCCAGTTCTCCCAACACCACTTGCTGAAGAGGCTATTTTTACTCCATTTTATGTTGCTGCCCCCTTTGTCGAATATTAATTGACCATAGAGGCTTGGGTTTATTTCTGGGTTCTCTGTTCTATTCCACTGGTCCATGTGACTGTTTTTATGCCAGTACGAGGCTGTTTTGATTATAGTGGCCTTGTAATACAGTTTGGTGTCAGGTATTGTGATCCCTCCTACTTTGCTCTTCTTTCTCAAAATTGCTGCAGCTATTCGAGGTCATTTATAGTTCCATATAAATTTTTGAAGTGTTTGTTCTATGTCTGTGAAATATGCCATTGCTACTTTAATAGGTATTGCATTGAATCTGTAAATTGCTTTGGGTAGTATGGATATTTTGATGATGTCAATTCTTCCAATCCATGAACATGGTATATGTTTTCATTTGTTTGTGTTTTCCTTGATTTCTTTCTTCAGTGTTGTGTAGTTTTCTGCATACAGGTCTTTTACCTCCTTGGTTAGCTTTATTCTAATTTTTACTTTTTAATTAACCTATAGTAAAATTCACTCTTTTTGATATATAGTTCTATGAGTTTTGACAAATCCATCAAGTCATGTAACTACCACCACAGTCAAGATAAAGAATAGTTATAATTACTCCCCCCACACAACTCCCTCATTCTTTCCTTTATACTCCATTCCTCTACTCTATCCTCAATCCCTGGTGATGAGTATTCTGCTTTCTGTAGA
Source organism: Anoura caudifer (assembly GCA_004027475.1). Taxonomy (NCBI): domain Eukaryota; kingdom Metazoa; phylum Chordata; class Mammalia; order Chiroptera; family Phyllostomidae; genus Anoura; species Anoura caudifer. The sequence goes on along the minus strand of PVKU01015697.1, from coordinate 11,915 downwards.
AGTATTATAGAAGTAGAATGAAATATATTGTTGACTTTGAAGCCCAGTTTCTTTCATACAGAATACTTGCATTTGAGATTTATCCATGTTGTGTATATCAATAGTGTGTTCCTTTTTATTGCAGAGTGATATTTCATTTTATTGATCGCCAGAGTTGTTTCTCCATCTACCAGTTGAATGACATTTAGGTTGCTTCCAATTTTTAGCAATTATAATAAAGCTGTTACCAACATTCACATATAGGTTTTTTTAACATAAGTTTTCATTTCCTTTTTGATCAATACGTAGGCATAGAATTGATGGGTCATGCGGTAAGTGTATTTTTAAATTTATAAGAAACTGCCAAACAGTTTTTCCAACGTGACTGAACTATTTTTATATTCCCACCAGTAATGTACTACTGTTCCAATTGTGCTACAACCTTGCCAGCAGCTGGTATTGTCAGATTTTTTTAAGCGATAGTAATAGGTGTTCAGTGGTATCTCATGGTTTTAATTTGCATTTTACTATTGATGTTGAGCATCTTTTCTATAGACAGTGAAGTCACATATCTTCTTTGGTGCAGTTTCTGTTCAAATCTTTTGCCAATTTTCACATTGGGTCATGTGTTTCCTTATTGTTGAGTTTTGAGAGTTCTTTGTACTCTTTGAAAGTTCTTTTCTCCAAGTATACAGCTTGTATTTTTATCCTCTTAACAGCACCTTTTGCTGAGCAAAAACATTTGCTTTGCATGAACTCTGACTGATCAATTTTTTCCTTTATAGATAGTGCTTTTGGAGTCATGTGTAAGAACCCCAGGGCACAGAGATTTTCTTTTGTTTTCTTCCAGAAGTTTTACATCTTACATTTAGATCCATGATTAATATTGAGGGCATTTTTGTCAAAAGTGTCAAGTATTTGTCAAGGGTCATTTTTTACTATTGGATGCCCAGTTGTTTCAGTACCATTTGTTGAGGAAATTATATTTTCTTCATTAAATTACCTTTGTATCTTAGTCAAAAATCTGTTGATAATATTTGTGTTGGTCAATTTCTGGACTCTATTCTATTTATGTTTATCCTTTCACCAAAACCATACTGTCTTAATTATTTTTAGCATTATAGTAAGTTTCAAAATAAAGTTGTGTAAATCTCCCAATTTTGTTCTTTTTGAAAATTGTTTTAAAGATTCCAATTCTTTTTTTCCAAATAAATTTTAGAATCACCTTGCTGATACCTACAAAGAATCCTGCTGGGACTTGGATTGGGATTAGGATGAGTCTATGAATAAATTTGCAGAACATTTGCATTTTAACAATACTCAGTTATGGACAGACCTAAAGATTATTAGGCTAAGTGAAATAAGCCACTCAAAGAAAGACAAGTAACATATGATTTCATTTATATATGGAATCCAATGAACAAAATAAACTAATAAAGTGGAGACAGACATGAATACAGAGAACAGAGTGACAGCTGTCAGAGGGGAGGGGGTTGGGGGCTGGATGATAAGGGTGAAAGGATTAAGCAAAGAAAAAAAGAAAGATTCATGGCTCATAAACCCGGACAATAATGTGGTGATTACCAGAGAGAAGGGGGATGGGGGGAGGTACATGAGCAAAAAGGGGGATAAATGGTGATGGAAGGAGACTTGACCTGGAATGGTAAACACACAATACAATATACAGATGATGCAGAATTACATACCTGAAACCTATATAATTTTTATTAACCAATGTCACCCCAATAAATTCAATTTTAAAATAAAAAATAAAAATAAAAAAATAACATGGTAATTTGGAAAATACTGGGTTAAACAATATCGCATACATTTCTTCACTGCACAATTTCTTCATTTCTCTGTCTTTTATACATTCACATTTGTTTGAATGTCCAAGAAGGGAGTAAAATAGGCATTTCCCCTCCCCCAAAAACAATATTCAGTCTTTCAACCTATGAACAGAGGCAATCTCTCCATTCATTCAGATCTTTTGATTTCTTTGTAGTTTTCAGCACACAGATCCAGTACATATTTGTTAAATTTACACCTAAATATTTCATATTTGGTATTATTTTAAATGGCACTTATGGTAGGCTCCTAAAGATATTCGCGTCCTGATCCCTGAAACCTATGAATGTTACTTTAGGTGGTAAAGTGCTTGCAGGTATAATTAAATTAAGGATCTTGAAATGAGGAGATTATCCTGGATTATCTGGATGGTCCCTAAATGACATCACATGAATCTCTATAGAAACACACAGGCAGAGGGAGAGAGAAATGCAATCATAAGCCAAGGAAGGCCAATAGCCACCCAAAGCTGGGAGAAATGAAGATTTCCCCTAGAGCAGGGGTGTCAAACTAATTTTCACCAGGGACCACATCAGTTTCACAGTTGCTTTCAAAGGGCCGAATATAGAGCTCCTTGCCTCTAGTTAAGGAGTAGTTACACTTATACAGTCCTAAAGTTACATTCAGCCCTTTGAAGGCAACTATGAGGCCGATGTGGCCCCCAGTGAAAATGAGTTTGACACCCCTGCCCTAGAGCCTACAGAGACAGTGTGTCTTGCCTTTTGTGGGTGTTAGCTCCACTCAGTTCAGTTTTCAAACCCTTTGTCATGCTTTTTTGGTGTGTTCCATTTGTGTGCAGCTTGGGGGTGAACCTAGGACAGTATGCAGTTTATAAACAGCATTAGGAGATTCCTTTCCCTGGATCTCTTCAGTTTGGGAATTTTCCCAAATTCTCTGGCTCTCATGGGCCCCCAAAAGGATGTGGTTATCTCAGAATTTTTCCTCCTTCATTGTCCAGCAGTTCCTCATGATTGGGGTTTTGTTCTCTCTTTGGTGTAAGAAAAAAAGTAAGGGGGATTCCTTCACCATCTTCAGGCAACTAGATATGTAGGAGGGAAAATATCTTCTGTAGACCCAAGCAAGATGCAGTGCAAACAGCCACTCTCTGCTATGGTCTTTGACAATAGTAACCTGATTTGCCTGGGACAACTTCTCCAAGTGTTAAACATTGGCTTGAGAATTTACTTTCTAAAAGTGTGATATGGGGCCAATGCTATGATAATAATATGCATTAGTAGTCCTTTCAACACTTTACTGCACATTGTCATCTGGCAGACTTGAAATGGACATTACCTTGCAGGAGTTTTATGAAGTAGCCTTCCAATACCCATGGAAGGATTGGGCCATGAGATAGGTGGAGCTATGATACAGTCTCATTGGTGTCTAGGCTGATCCTTCAGGGAGGTACAAAGATGGCATGGCCATTTAGAGCTGTCTAAAGTTGAGATAAGAAGGTTTAAAGTCTTATAATCTTGCATTGATCTGGCATTTGATGTGGGCCACCTCTGGTGGAAGTGTGGCTTTAGGCAAGGCCAAGTCTGTTCAGTTCAGGTAACCCCAAAGGATGCTAATACCTGAGGGCTATTTGCCAAAGATATTCCTATCAGCTGAAGTAAAAAGTATCCTGAAGAGGATATAAGTGGGTCCTTATTATATCCACCATAGTCTTTAAAAGGTGAGTAACCACAGCAATCCCCTTTATGAAGCAAAAATTGCAGGACATGCAAGGAGAAATAAATATAAACTCACTAATGATAGCAAGCTTTTAACATAGCACTTTCAATACAAGACAGATCAAATGAACAGAGAGTAAATAAGAATATAAAAGACCTGCGGTTGAAGATGACAGCTGAATAGGTGAAAACTTATTCCACTTGCTCTTGCCCCCAACTCGGATTTTTGGCTGCTGTTCTGACAATTAACCCCAACAATCAACAGAATCTTAGCTGATAGGAATTTTGAAGACAAGGAGTACAGAACACACTTCATACTATCTGGTAAGGAGACACTATAAGTTAAAGGGGATTGCCTGTGTGGTGCCTGCAGCAGAGGAGAGAGCAGACAGAAATCACAGTTTAGGAACTCCCTCCCATCCTGATCAGAGCAGAGGGCCCTAGTCCCACACAAGGATCCCTTACCCTAACTGGGAGAGACTTGGGAGGATATACGGAGTCTGGGAGACCCAGACTACAGACATGTCCATAATGAACCAACCTGAAGAATTCCAAATAGGGACTCAATCTCCTAAAAAGATCAGGTTGCTGCACCTGGGTCTGTCAGAGACACCAGCAGGCTGCAGCTGGCCAGGGCTGTGATAGACATTTTGCTTTTGGGGGAGGGGATATGCACAGAGAACCAGACAGCCACTCAGTACTGCAGTATGGGTACCGCATAGTCTTTTTTAAAAGGAGCTGAAAAGTGGCTGGGCAAAGGCCCCACACACAGCTGCTCTTCCAGTAAAGACACCCAATTGAAAGTGCAGTTCATTCCCACTAAATCCAGCTGGGCAGGGAATTCAGAGTGCTCAGCAAAAGGTTTGCTGGACCCTGCCCAGCTTAGCTACAAGGTTGGGGGCTTTGCAGAACACAGAGTTCTGCACTGCATCTCCCGTAAAGGCAGTGGGCTAGGAGTTAGAAGGGCAAGAGTGGAACATCAGATTTTTTTTGCAGCCAGGCAGACCACTTCCTCTCCCAACACAGAGTAAAAACATCTAGAATTGGAAAGGTATATTCATCCCTCTCCTGTGGAACATTCTGGCTAGGCTCAAGAGCCCCCTGCTGGGTGCATATTAGCAGGGGTGGGGGAGCAAAACTCCAAGGGAAGCCTTTCTGAATTTTTCTCAGCCACAACACCCTGGTTATTCCAGCCCTATTCCACTGAAACCAGCTGGGCAGAGATTGCAGAAATTGGCTCAGCAAGGGGAATTCAAGGCCCCACCCAGCCTCAGATCTTATACAGACCTGACCTCAGCATCAGGCAGGAAAGATCTGATCATTTTCCACAGATTGGCCCCTCACATGTAACTGACAACTAACTCATCAGAAACTATACATTATTGGAAATAATCTAGGACAGACCAAGACATGTGGCACTAAGGCAGGGAAACATACCCACCATCTTCCCTGAAGTCTGAACACCGCCTTCAAGGAGATACCCCATCCTCCTGATTGCACAAGAAGCCCTCTTAGAAACAGATAGGTCAGCAGTGAGGCTAAGACTAACAGCAGTATGGCAGATAGAGGCAAGTGCAGGTGGTACCTGCAGTGCTTTCAGATGTTGGATAATCCACCCCTGGGCTTTGTGCTGATGAAAAGCCAGCAGGGCAGGGAAGCATGGACCATCCCAGACACAGCCATGCCTGAAGGAGACAGCCACAGACTGTGGATTGCTTGTAGCCTCAAAGAGGCTGCCTAGAGCTAGACAGGGACAACATCTGACATTGCCAGAGTCAGATTCAGAAGGAGAGGCCTGCAGCCAAGCACTGGACTCTACCGAGACAAATCCACCTCATTTTTTTGTTTGCATGGTTTTTTATTTCACATAACTTTTTAACATTTTTCTCCTATTAGTTCACTTTTTAATTTCAAAACTCATATCTTGTTCTTCCCTTTTCTTACTCCAATTTGCCTTCTTTCTTCCCTTTATGTTATTTTAATTTTAAAATTTATTTTTTCCTTTCTTTGCTTCATTCCTGTTCCTTATTCTTATTATTTCTTTTTTCTGAGTCCTTTATTTTTTAATATATTTTATTGATTATGCTATTACAGCTGTCCCATTTCTCCCCCTTTATTCCCCTCATCCCTGCACCACCCCTCCCACCCGCATTCCCCTGCCTTAGTAAATGTCCATGGGTTATACATATAAGTTCTTTGGCTCCTCTATTTCTTATACTATTTTTAACCTCCCCCTGTCTATTTTGTACCTACCATCTATGTTTCTTATTCCCTGTACCTTTTCCCCTATTTGCCCCCTTCCACCTCCCTGCTGATAACCCTCTATGTGATCTCCATTTTTCTGGTTCTCTTCCTGTTGTAGTTGTTTGCTTAGTTTGCTTTTTTTTTTTTTTGTTTTGTTTTTGTTTTTTTTTTTTTTG
>PVKU01015696.1:0-17303 GCA_004027475.1 Anoura caudifer | reverse complement strand
CTAACCCTCCATGTGATCTCCATTTCTGTGTTTCTGCTCCTATTCTAGCTGTTGGCTTACTTTGCTTTTGTTTTAGGTTGGTTGTTTTATCTGTGAGTTTGCTGTCTTTTTACTGTCCTATTTTTATCTTCTTTTTCTTAGATAATTCCCTTTAACATTTCATATAATAAGGGCTTGGTGATGATGAACTCCTTTAACTTGACCTTCTCTGAGGAGCACTTTGTGTGCCCTTCCATTCTAAATGACAGCTTCACTGGATAGAGCAGTCTTGGATGTAGGTCCTTGACTTTCATGACTTGGAATACTGCTTTCCAGCCCCTTCTTCCCTGTAAAGTCTCTTTTGAGACATCAGCTGACAGTCTGATGGGAACTCTTTTGTAGGTGACTGTCCCCTTATCTCTTTCTGCTTCTAGAATTATCTCCTTCATTTTAATCTTGGCTAATGTAATTATGATGTGCCTTGGTGTGTTCCTCCTTGGGTCCAACTTCTTTGGGACTCTCTGAGCTTCCTGGACTTCATGGAAGTCTATTTCCTTTGCCAGATTGGGGAAGTTCTCCTTTATTATTTGTTAAAATAAGTTTTCCACTTGTTGCTCTTCCTCTTCCCCTTCTGGTACTTCTATGATTCAGATGTTGGGATATTTAAAGATGTCCTGGAGGTTCCTAAGCCTCTCCTCATTTTTTTGAATCCTTGTTTCTTCCTTCTTTTGTGTTTGGTTGTTTCTTTCTTCCTTCTGGTCCACTCCATTGATTTGAGTTCTAGTTTTCCTCCCATGCACAGGTTCCCTGTGCATTTTCCTTCATTTCACTTATTGTTACCTTTGTTTGTTCATGTAATTTGCGACCAAAATCAACTAATTCTGTGAGCATCCTGATCACTAGTGCTTTGAACTGTGCATCTGATAGGTTGGCTATCTCTTGGTCACTTAGATGAATTGGCTCTGGGGCTTTGATCTGTTCTCTCATTTGAGCTATTTTTTTTGGGGGGGGTCTGGTTGTGGCTGTTATGTAGTGAGGGGCAGAGCCTTAGGTGTTCCTCAGGGTGGAGCAGCCCAGTCGCTTGGTTGTGATGCTGTATGTGGTGGCGGAGTCCGAGAGGGAACAATGACACTTGCTTTGTGTTCTCTCGGATTCTGGTGACTTCCACCACTTTCCCCAAGCAAATTTGGCCCTTCTGGCACTGATTTATGCATGGGTGGGCTTGTGTATGTCCCAGGACCATGTGGGTCTCTCCAACAAACTCTCCTGTGAGGCTGGGAGTCTCTCCCAGCACCTCAACCCCCACAAGTGTTTTTAATCGATGCTTTTAGGCCTCACTCCCCAGCACTGGGGCCCTGGGTTGCGCAGTCTGTCTAGCTGCCCGTTTTTGCCTGTTTTATCTGTGCATGAATGTGTGACCATGGTCAGCCACCTTGTGCACCTTGCTGGATCTGCTCATTGCCTCCCCGTGCCTGGTAACTGCTGCCTGTGTGCCTGGGGTGTGCCAACCACCACCTGCGTGTCTGGGACCACTAGCCACTGCTTTTTCCTGCCACGATCCCTCTCCACTGGCCGCCAAATCCACCCCTCTTAACTGGTCTCAGTGAATCATTGTTGGACTTTCATGCAATTCAGTTTTCTGTCTGTTCTGGTGGTTTTTTTGGTTCTAAATCTTTGTTGTCCTTGATTTTGATTGTAAGAGGAGGCACAGTATGTCCACCTATGCTGCCATCTTGGCTGGAAGTTACCATAGTTTTTTGATCCACTCATTTGCTGATGGGCACTTAGGTTGCTTCCAGCACTTGGGTATTGTAAATTGTTGTGGTATGAACATTGGGGTGCATAGGTTCTTTTGGAATGGTGTTTAAAAGTTCTTAGGGTATAATCCCAGCAGTGGAATTGCTGGGTCAGAAGGCAGTTCCATTTTTAGTTTTCTGAAGAAATTCCACACTGTTTTCCATAGTGGCTGCATCAGTCTGCATTCCCATTAACAGTGCACTAGAATTATTGATAAGTATGTACTTATTGCTGTTTTAATTAGTTTCTATAGTTCTCCTCTATTTCTTCTTGCCTTGATCTCTTCCCTTGTAGTTTGCTGTTTTCCTTTAGTGTTTTTTTTTTTTTTTAGGTTTCTTTCTTTCTTTCTTTCTCATATTTATTTATTTATTTTTAATTTTTTAATTGTTGTTCAAGCACAGTTTTCTGCCTTTTCCCCCTCCCCCTCCCCATCATCCCAGTCCTCCACACCTCCTTTCCCTGTTTCCACCCCCTATTGTTGTTGTCCATGTATCCTTTAAAATTGTTCCTGTAAACCCTTCACCCTTTCCCCCATTATCGCCTTCCTTCTCCCCTCTGGTCACTGTCAGCTTGTTCTCAATTTCAATGCCTTTGGTTATATTTTGCTTGTTTGTTCCTTTTGTTGATTATGTTCCAGTTAAAGGTGAGATCATATGGTATTTGTCCCTCACACCTGGCTTATTTCACATAGCATAATGCTTTCCAGTTCCATCCATGCTGTTGCTAAGTGTAGGAGTTCCTTCTTTCTGCTGCATAGAATTCCATTGTGTAAAGGTACCACAGTTTTTCATCCATTCATTCATTTACTGATGGGCACTTAGGTTGCTTCCAGCACTTGGCTATTGTAAATTGTGATGCTATGAGCATTGTGATTCATAGGTTGTTTTAGATTGGTGTTTCAGTGTTCTTAGGATATAATTCTAGCAGTGTAATTGATGGGTCAAAAGACGGTTCCATTTTTAGTTTTCTGAGGAAATTCCATACTGTTTTCCACACTGGTTGCACCAGTCTGCATTCCCACCAACAGTGCACTAGTGTTCCCTTTTCTCCACAGCCTTTCCAACACTTGTTGTTTGTTGCTTTGTTTATGATGGTCATTCTGACTGGTGTGAAGTTGTATCTCACTGTGGTTTTAATTTGCATCTCTTCGATGGCTAGTGATACTGAGCATATTTTCATGTCTCTGGACCCTCTGTATGTCCTCCTTGGAGAAGTGTCTGTTCAAGTTCTTTGCCCATTTCTTAAGGGTTGCTTGTCTTCTTAGAGTGGATTCATGTGAGTTCTTTAAGTATTTTGGAGTTCAAACTCTTTTCTGAGGTATTGTTGGCAAATATGTTTTCTCATACCATTGGTTCTCTTTTCATTTTCATGCTGTTTTCTTTAGCCATGCAGAAGCTTTTTATTTTGATGATGTCCCCGTTGTTATTCTTTCCTTTATGTCCCTTACTCTAGGGGACATAACTGGTGAAAATACTGCTGTGTGAAATATCTGAGTTTTTCCTGCCTATGTTCTTTTCTAGAACATTAATGGTGTCATGACTTATATTTAATTCTTTTATCCACCTTGAGTTTATTTTTGTTTATGGTGTAAGTTGGTGATCAAGTTTCATGTTTTTGCATGTAGGTTTCCAGATCTCCCAACACCATTTGTTGAAGAGGCAATTTTTGCTCCATTTTATGCTTCTTCCCCTTTGTCAAATGTTAATTGATCATAGAAACTTAGGTTTATTTCTGGGCTCTCTATTCTTTTCCATTCGTCCATGTATCTGTTCTTATGTCAGTACCAGACTGTTTTGCTTACAGTGTCATTGTAATACAGTTTGATATCAGGTATTGTGATCCCTCGTACTTTGTTCTTCTTTCTCAAAATTGCTGCAGCTATTTGGGTTAGTATATGTTTCCATATAAATTTTTGAAATGTTTTTTCTATATCTGTGAAATATGTCATTGGTACTTTAATAGGGATTGCATTGAATGTATGAATTGCTTTGGGTAGTATGGACATTTTGATGATGTTAATTCTTCCAATCCATGAACACAATATGTGTTTCCATTTGTTTGTGTCTTCCTTAATTTCTTTCTTCAGTGTAGTTTTCTGAGTACAGGTCTTTTACCTCCTTGATTAGGTTTATTCCTAGGTATTTTACTTTTATTGTTGATATATCAAACAGGAGGGTTTTTTTTCCCCCTGATTTCTGTTTCTGGTGTTTCATTGTTGGTGTACAAAAATGCCTTTGATTTCTGGATATTGACTTCGCATCCCACTGTTTTGCCAAATACATTTGTTAGGTTGAGCATTTTTTGGTGTAGTCTATAGGATTTTCTGTGTACACTATCATGTCATCTGAAAACAATGACAGTTTTGTTTCCTCCTTTCCAATTCGAATGTCTTTTATTTCCCTTTCTTGTCTGATTGCTATGGCTAGGACTTCCAATACTATGTTGAATAGAAGTGGTGAAAGTGGACAACCTTGTCTTGTTCTTGATCTTAGTGGGAGAGGTTTTAGTTTTTGCCCATTAAGTATGCCCATTGGGTATGATGTTGGCTGTAGTTGTCTCATATATGGCATATATTATGTTGAGGAATGCTCCCTGTGTTCCCACTTTGCTGAGAGGTTTTTTTTTTTTTGTTTATCATAAATGGGTGTTGTACCCTATTAAAAGCTTTTTCTGCATTAATCTATATGATCATGTAATTTTTATCTTTGTTTTTGTTTATGTGATGTATTACTTTTATTAATTTGCAAATATTGTACCATCCTTGCATCCCTGGGATGAATTCCACTTGATCATGGTGTACGATCTTTTTCATATATATTACTGGATGCAATTTGCCAGTACTTTGTTGAGGATTTCAGGGTCTATGTTCATTAGTGATATTGGCCTGAGGTTTTCTTTCTTTGTTGTGTCTTTATCTGATTTTGGGATTAGGATGATTCTGGCTTCATAAAAAGAGTTTGGGAGTCTTCCATCTTCTTGGATTTTTTGGAATAGTCTGTGAAGGATAGGGATTAGCCCTTTCTTAAATGCTTTGTAGAATTCTCCTGTGAAACAATGTGGTCCAGGGCTTTTGTGTGTTGGTAGTTTTTTGAGTACTTTTTGAATTTCATCAGCTATTATTGGTCTGTTCAGGCTTTCTGCTTCTTCATTGAGTTTTGGAAGATTATATTTTTCTAGGAATTTGTCCATTTTACTTAGGTTTTCATATTTTTTGGCATACAGTTCTTCATAGTAATTTCTTACAACCCTTTGTATTTCTGTGGTATCAGTTGTAATCTCTCTTCTTTCATTTCTGATTTTGTTTATTTGGGTCCTCTGCCTTTGTTTGTTTGTTTGTTTGTTTTTTTTGATGAGTCTGTTTAAAGATTTGTTGATTTTGTTTATCTGGTCAAAGGACCAGTTGCTGGATTTATTGATCCTTAGAATTGTGCTTTTAGTCTCTATGTCATTTAATTCTGCTCTGATCTTGGTTATTTCCTTTTTTTCTACTTGCTCTGGGTTGTCTTTGTGGTTGTTCTTGGAGTTCTTGTAGGTGTAGGGTTAGGATGTTTATTTGAAATGTTCCTATCTTTTTTAGGTAGGCCTGTATCACTATGAAGTTCCCTCTCAGGACTGCCTTTGCTGTGTCCCACAAGTTTTGGGTTGTTGTGAGTTCATTTTCATTTGTTTCCAGAAACTTTTTTATTTTCTTCTTGATGTCATTCTTGACCCATTCATTGTTTAACAGCATGCTATTCAATATCCATGAGTTTGTGTGTTTTTGAGTTTTTTTCCTTGAGGTTGGTTTCTAGTTTCAGGCCCTTGTGGTGTGAGAAGATGCTTTCTGTGATTTCAATTTTCTTGAATTTGTTGAGGTTTGTTTTGTATCCAACATGTGGTCTGTCTTTGAACATGTTCCATGTGCAGTTGAAAAGAATATATATTTTGCTTTTTGAGATGAAAGGCTCTCTATATATCAGTTAATGTTCATTTGATGTAGGACACTGTTCAGTGTCACAATATGTTTGTCAGTATTTTGTTTGGAAGATCTAACCATTTTTGACATTGGGGTGTTGAAATCCCCTACTATAATTGTGTTGCTGTCAATATCTTTCTTGAAGTCCTCCAAGATTTTCTTTATGTATTTGGGGTTCTCCTATGTTGGGTGCATATATATTTACTATGTTTATGTCTTCTTGCTGGATTCTTCCCTTGAGTATTATGAAGTGACCTTCTGGGTCTCTCTTTATGTCTCTTCTTTTGAAGTCTATTTTGTCTGATATGAGTATTGCTACCCTGGTTTTTTTTCCCTGCCCGTTTGCTTAGAAAATTTGTTTCCAGCCCTTCACTTTCAGTCTGTGTAAGTCTTTTGTTCTGAAGTGGGTCTCTTGTAGGCAGAATATGTGTGGGTCATGCTTTCTTATCCATTCAGCTATTCTATGTCATTTGATTGGAGCATTCAGTCTGTTTACGTTTAAGGTTATTATTGATAGGTAGTTATTCATTGCTTTTTAAAAAAATCTTTCAATAAACTTTTTATTGGCCTCCTGCCCTGCCAAGGGATGCCCCATTTCCACTGTTTTTAATGCCTCAGAACTTTGGTGTTGGTGACCTCTGACACCCCTCTGCCTGGGTTGGGCCAGCCCTGACTCCAGGTGCAGGAGGATCCCATTGAGTTGTTCCATCTGCGTGGCATAGCGTGTCTCCACCTCCCTCAGGCTGTTCTCCAAACTGACCTTCAGATTCCTCATTGAGTCCAGGTCGATCTCCAATGACTGGACTGTATGTCTCAGCTCTGTGAGTGTCGTTTCAGCAGTGCCTATTTCAGCGGTCTGTGAGGTGACCACTGTGGTGTTCTCTTCAGTCTGATGGGACCAGTATTTGTCCAGCTCCTCTCGGTTCTTCCGAGTCAGCTCGTCATACTGGGCACGGATGTCTGCCATGATTTTGCTGAGGTCCTGAGATTTGGGGGCATCCAACTCTACAGTCAACCCAGAATTGGCAATCTGGTTTTGTAGACCATTTACTTCCTCCTCGTGGTTCTTCTTCGTGAAGATCAGTTTCTCCTTGAGGGCCTCAATCTCTGTCTCCAGCTGCAGCCGAGTGATACTGGTGTCATCAATGACCTTTCGGAGCCCATTGATGTCATTCTCCACAGACTGGTGCATGGCCAGCTCCATCTCATACTTGACTCTGAAGTCCTCAGCAGCAAGATGGGCATTGTCAATCTGCAGAATGATGCAGGCATTGTCCACAGAATTTGAAAAAGATCTGAGCCCTCAGGTCCTCAATGGTCTTGAAATAATGCCCCCAGTCTCTGATCTGGGGTCAGTCCGTTCTTCTCTAAGTGTTCCTGGATTTTGATCTCCAGTCTCCGATTATCATCCTCCAGGCTTCTCACCCTCTCCAGGTAGGAGGTCAGGTGGTCATTCAGGCATTGCATAGTCTCCTTCTCGCTCTGGATGCCCCCTATGCCTGCCAGACCCCCGGCCATCCCTGCAGCCAGGCCCCCAGATCCCCAGCTGCCCTGCAAGCTGGTGGAGTGGGACACGGAGATCCGGGAGCTGGAGCCCCCGGCGCCTGCATAGACACTGGCTGTGCTGCTGGTCAGCTGGACCCAGTAGCTGGGTGACTGCATGGAGCCCAGGGTCCAGTAGCTTGTGGAGAAGCTGGAGCATGTGCTGAAGCTCATGTTGTTCAGGGAGGAAGGTGAGAAGCTGACACTCAGGCTGAAGCTCGCCATGTTTTTTGTACCTGTGTTCCTTTGTCTCTCACTCTTTTCTTTCCTTTTCTTAAAGCAGACCCTTTAGCAACTCTTGCAGAGCTGGTTTGGAAGAGGTGTATTTTTTGAGGCTTCTTTTGTCTGGGAGGCCCCTTATTTGGCCTTCCATTTTAATTGAGAGCCTTGGTGGATAAAGTATCCTTGGTTGTAGGCCTCTGGTTTTCATTACTTGGAAAATTTTATTTTGCCATTCCCTTCTGATTTGGGTCTTTTCCATTGAGAAGTCAGCTGCTAGCCTTATTGGGTCTCCTTTGTATACTACTTCTTGTTTCTCCCTTGCTATTTTTAAGATTCTCTCTTTGTCTTGGAATTTTGCCATTTTAATTATGATGTGTCTTGAAGTGGGCCTCTTTGGGTTCCTCTTGATTGGGACTCTCTGTTTCCTGGATTTGCATGACTTTTTCTCTCATCAAATTAGGGAATTTTCCATCATTAACTTTTCAAACAGGTTTTCTATCCCTTGGTCGTCTTCTCCTTCTGGTGTCTCCTATTATACAGATATGATTACATTTCACATTGTCTTGCAGCTCCCTTACTATCTGTTCATTCTTTCCGAGTCTCTATTCCTTTTTTTTTTTCTCTATCTGGGTGTTTTTTCTACCTTGTCCTCCAGCTTGTTGATTCAATACTCTGTTTCATCCAGCCTGCTTGTAATTCCCTCTTGTGTGTTTTTTATTTCTGAGATTTTAGTGTTCATTTCTTCCTGGTTTTTGTTTATAGTTTCTGTTTCCTTTTTCATGTTGATGTAGTTCTCACTTATTTCCTTTTTGTTGTGAGTTCCTTGAGCATCTTTATAACCATTATTTTAAAATCTATATCTGATACTTGGTTACCTCTATTTTGTTTAGTTCTTTTAGTGGGGAGTCTTCTATTCCTTTTGATTGCTTGTTCTTTTTCTTTCTCCCCATTTTAGTTGACTTTTTGTTTGTTTCTTTGTTTCCTGATGTTTTGCTTTGTTAGCTGTCTTTGTAGGGTGAAATTCTATGGTAGTAATTCTTGAGGTTCAGTGGTGTGGTCTCTTTGACCTCCTTGCCTGGACCCTCTAGATTTGCCCTTTCTTCTGTTTGTGTGGGCTCTCTTGTTGTACTTTGGTTTTCACCTTTTGGTGCTTCCTTTGTTGGTGGTTTTTCTCCTTCAGCAGGTACATTGATATTCATGGCTCCCACCTATTCTTTTATGTGATCAGTGGCAGGGGGTAGGCAAAATGGATTAAGACAGCAGGAGAGTATTTTATGGGATTTAAAGTACCAACAAGTAGAGAAGAGATAGGAACATTAACTGTGATATTTCACCCAACTAGCCACATTTTATAAAACATGAAAGAGAGTAAGACTCTTATTAGAGGGGAGGATGATTGTGAGCTGAAACCAGAAAACAGAGTGCTTGTGAAACTTTAGATGATTAGATATAATGAGATTAAAGGATAGAAAGTAGCTGTAGTGTGAGGGAGAATTGAGTTAACCACAACAATAATAATCTTTAGGATTGAAGTGAAGTGGGCTAAGATCAGGGAGGGTTGCTGTGTAGTATGTACAAGTGTATGGAACAACAATTATTTACAGTAGTACTTGCTGCCATCTTTCCCCTGTTTAGGTTCATTTCTGTTTGTTCTTTGTGTGCTTGTAGGTTTTTAGTGTGTGGTTGCGATGAGGTATATGTGCAACAGTCTATTTTAATAGGTGTTTAAGTTCAAATATATTGTACAAGGACTACATTTTTTACTTCCCCTTGATGCTTTATGGTATTGATACCATATTTGAGATCTTTTTGTGTTGTGTATCTAACTCCTGATTGTAGTTTGAGTTGAGTTTGATATTTTTTTTTAACTTTTGTAGTATTTTTTAACATGTCAGATTGCTGTATTTTTTTTTGAATATTTGTCTCTATCTTTGAGGACTTTTTGTTTCTCACATTAAAAAAATTCTGGCATGGCCTTCCCTTTTCTACTGAAAGAAGACCCTTTAACATTTCTTGTAAAGCTATTTTAATGGTGGTTAAGTTCTTTAGTTATTGCTTGTCCCAGAAAATCTTTATCTCTCTTCAATTCTTAATGATAACCTTGTTGGGTAAATTATTCTAGGTTGTAAGGTCCTTTCACTGAGCACTTTAAAGATGTTTTGCCATGCCTTCTAGCTTGTAAGGTTGCTGGTGAAATATCACCCAATGGCCTGATAGGATTTCCTTTGTACAAAACTTGTTTTTCTCTTTCTTTCTTCAAGATTTTCTCTTCATCTTTAACTTTTACTATTTTGACTAAAGAACATGTGTTGGTATGGGTCTCTTTGGGTTTATTTTTTTAGAACTCTTTTTGCTTCCTGGACCTGGGGGTCTGTTTTATTTCTCAGATTAGGAAAGTTTTCAGCCATTATTTCCTTAAATAGAGTTTTTGTTCCTTTCTGTCTTCTTTTTCTGGGATCCATATAATGCAAACATCTGAGTGATATTATTTATCCCAGAGGTCCCTTAATCTATCTTCTAACTTTTTAATTTTTGAAATTATTATTTTTTCTTTTCTGATTGATGTCTACTAATCTGTCTTCTATGTTCCTGATCCATTGTTCTATGTTAGATAATTTGCTGTTGATTCCTTCTAATGTGGTTTTTACTTAAGGTGTATTCTTAAGGTCTGCTAGCTTTTTCCTTATACTTTCTAACTTATTTTTTAAATCCCTACCTGGGGTATGTTTTAAAATTGATTTTAGAGAGAGAGGAAGAGAGAGAGAGAGTGTGAGTGAGCACCGGAGAGAGAGAGAGAGAGAGACATGGATGTGTAAGAGAGAAACATTGATCCGTTGCCTCTCATATACTGCCCAACTGGGAATCTAACCAACAACCTAGGTACATTTCCTGACCAAGGATCAAACTACAACCTTTTGGTGTATGGCTCCAACCAACTGATTCATCCAGCCAGGGCTATTTTATAACTCTATGATGAAGTTTTCCCTTAGTTCCTCTATTCCACTTAAGCTTGGAGAACATCCTTATGATCATTTCTTTGAATTCTTTATAAGGCAAATAACTTATATCCATTTTATTAGGGTTTTTTTTCTGGGACTTTTCTTTTTTCTTCATTTCAAAGGTATTCTTCTGTATTCTAATTTAATTTTGTTTTAAAATTTTGTTTGACTTTCTATGAATATTTTTCATAGTTTGTTTATATGAATTAGAAAAAAATAGCTCTCTATTCCAATGTTGAAAAATTGGCTTATGTAGAAGAAGTCTCTGTGTAGACTCTGTGTGCTGGGTGCTTTTGACAGGCAGGTATATAGGAGCCGGGCAGTTGCTTAATGAATCTGGGGCAATGGTCTACCTAGCTGGGGCAGCTCTGGGTGGGGAGGCCAGGTGTGTGTAGTAATGTTCTGTTGATTTTGCTTGCTCTCTTGTTCGGGCCAAAATGGGCCCAGATGATATGTCCAGGAACACACTGCAACTATTTTGCAGGCTGGCCAGAGCATCTGCATAGAAGCCCTGTCCACCCCATGGAGGCGGAAGGGGCATATACAATAGCAGAGGGATCCTGCAGGTCCCAGCATCTCTATTTGATCTCTTCCTCTTGTTTGTTGTTCATTCAGTGTTCAGTGATCTTGCAAGAGCTACTTATTGTACATACATGCATATTTGAGTATGCTCACAGAGAGGATGAGGTCAGTGTCCTCCTACTTGGACTTCCTAGTATTGTAAATTTTAAAATTGATATTTTGTTGTGAAGAGTGGAATAGAAAGTAATTATAAGGATAAACTGGACTACCTTTATCAGGATATATACCCAAAATCTGGGACTTGGGTTGTAGAATGAACCCTGGCCATAGCAGGTTGGTTACAAAGGTGTGAGCAGTGCCTTAGCATATGATTTCTGTCTTTTACTTGCAGTGTGCCTTGGTGGCTGTTGCTCTTAGTTATTTAGAAGAATTTTTCCAGTTTTATTGAGATATAATTGACATACATCACTGTGTAAATTTAAGGTGTTCAGCATAATGGTGTCATTTACATATATTGTGAAATGATGACTACAGGAACTTTAGTTAACATCTGTCATCTAGCAGAATTTTTTCTATATATAACTTTTGGGAATTTATTTATATTTACATTTATTTATTATTTAATTTATTGGGATGACATTATTAATAAGATTACATAGGTTTCAGGTATACAGTTCTACAACACCTCAAGTCAAATCTTCTGTCACCATCTAACAGAATTTTTGATGTAACATTTTTTCACTCTTCCCGTCAAGGTGGTGGCAGGTAAACACAGCTTGACTCCTTGCACAATCACATCAAAATTACAACTAAATTATAGAACAACCATCACTCAGAACCATCAGAAATTGAGTTGAATGGAGGTCTGACAACTATGGAATTAAAGAAACCACATCCATCCAGACTGGTTGGGGGTGGAAATGCAGAAGGTCTGGTCCTGCATACATGTGTAGTGGATAAAAATTCAGGTGAGATATCTCAGGACTGAGGAGTCCCAGCCACACAACAGGTCCCAAACCCTGGGTTCTAGTGTCGGAAAGATAAGTCTCCATATCTTCTCGCTGCAAAAACCAGCAGGGATTGAGTCAATGGAAGAAACTTCTGGAGTCCCAAGAAGTTCCCCTTAAAGAACCTGTTGGGAACCACCCTGCCTGGTTTCAGAAGCTGTAACCCCCCATAGTTAAGGCTGAGTGAGAGACCTTGGGACCATAAGCCACTAAGGAGACAAAGCTTATCTCCCCGGCAGGGGTGCAGCCTCTGCCCCCTTTTACTTCACCCTGCTTGGCCCTGGGCAGATGACTGGTTAGCCAATGATGGGTAACATTCCTCAAGGAAGGGATGACCTAAGGCACAGTCATGAAGGGACCCTTGAGGAAGGACGTAGGGGACTATAGGAAAAGGGGGTGATGGACCCTCACCCCTCAGCTTTGACATAGCCTGAGTCCTCATTCTGTCTGCAAGAAGTCTCCTAATCTCTTGGCTGCCTTACTTCCCCTGCCTGACTTAAGTCTGAAACAATGCCAGAGGGTGGTGCAGCCTTGAACAGGAACAAGTGGTTCCCTGGAGCAATCAGGCCTAAGAAAGAATACATAAAATCCTGTGAAACCTGCTTTGCTAAGAATGCCCTCAATTTTCTGATAAGAGTCCAAGCATGCAATGAGTTTGTTTCCCAAAGTTTTATAGCCCTTTAGCTAACTGACCCTGACTCAGAATAAGCCCTCATGGTTCTTTGTGTGTTATCTATTGTTTGATCCTTACTGCCTGGCAATGATTGATGAGCTTTACCTGTATTCCTGTGCAAATTGAACCCAATAAAAGCCCATTGAGGAACAGGCCCCTGGCCCTTCTCCTTTGAGAGACTGGCCACCTTTCCTCCCTGAGCAGATCATGTCTTTGTAGACTTATTCTCATCAGTGGCAGATGGGGGGGGCCCTGCAGGTGGAGCCCCCCAACAAGAACCCACATATGAACTTACTCAAACTCTGTCCCTCTGAGTTCCAGCATTGGGTAGCAGCTTGAAAGGCACCAGTGGCATATAGAGGAACTGGAGTGGCTGGCATCAAGGTGAGAGCTGGGAGACAGCTTTCTCCCAGACAGAAAGGCAGGCAGAGCCACAGAGCTTGCAGGTGGGTATCGTATGTGAGACTCCATCAACCTGGCTAACACTGTTTGCCCTGCCATGGAGATCCCCTAAGGCTCTGTCTCATCCAGCTTACATCTGTTAACAGTGGCTTTTCATTATGAATAGCAGGTCTTGGCTCATGCTTCACAACATCCTAAATCCTTCCAAACAAGCAATAGCTGGCCTTACTGAGCCCTCAGCCCCTGTACCTCTTGCTAAGTGGACCCAGGCATGTCATTAGCAGAAGCTAGCCTATATTCACAGTTTTGCTTCACCTCGGAATCTCCAAGCCCAGTGCAAGTAGCAACTATCACAGATTGCTATATAGCTCAGGATGGCCCTCTACAAAACACAGGTGCCAGCTGAGGTTGGTTTACACCACTTGGGAAACCCCAGGGTCTGAGCACCCGGTGGACAGCTACAGGACATGTCATTGTACCACTACCCTGTCCCTGCAGAGCTGATCTTCCATGGAGGGCCGAGGTTGGTGGTCAGTGGTGATAGTCAATCCTTGCAACTGACTGGCCTGGGTAAATCCGTCCCATCAACCTGCCAACAGCAACTAGTTCTCACCTACAAGAGGAGGGTGTAGTCAGCTCACAAGAAGGGCATACCTCCAGTACCCAGCTTAGGTGATAGGGGAGGCTGTGCCACTGGACCCTACAGGACACAACATTGGGCCGTGATACCAAAACAGAGAGTCATAGCAGCCCTATCCTACATAGAAACAAACACAGGGAAGCTGCCAAAATGAAGAGACAAAGAACATGGCCCAAATGAAAGAACAGATCAAAACTCCAGAAAAAGAGCTAAATGAAATGGAGATAACAATTTATCAGATGCAGAGTTCAAAACACTGGTTATAATGATGCTTAAGGAACTTAGTGAGGAACTCAGCAGCATACAAATGATCTAGTCAGAAACAAAGCACACATTAATTGAAATAAAGAAGAATTTACAGGGGAACAACAGTAGAATGGATGAAGATAAGAATCAAATCAATGATATGGGACATAAGGAAGCAAAAAACAACTGATCAAGACAGCAAGAAGAAAAAAGAATAAAAAAAAACAAGCATAGTGTTAGCAGCCTGAGGAACAACTTCAAGCATTCCAACATTCGCATCATATGGGTGCCAGAAGAAGAAGAGAAAGACCAAGAAATTGGAAATCTATTTGAAAAAATAATGGAAGAAAACTTACCTAATCTGGTGAAGGAAATATAGATGCAAGTACAGGAAACATGGAGAGTCCCAAGCAAGATGGATATAAAGAGGCTCACTACAAGACACATCACAATTAAAATGCCAAAGATAAGGAGAGAATCCTAAAAGCGATGAGAGAAAAGAAGTTTATAACCTAAAGGGGAGTTCCCAAAGACTTCAGCTAATTTCTCAAAAGAAACTGCAGACTAGAAGGGACTGGCAAGAAATATTAAGTCATGAAAAGCAGGGACCTACAGCCAAGATTGCTCTACCCAGCAAAGACACCCTTAGAATAGAAAGGCAGATAAAGAGCTTCCCAGACAAGAAAAAACTAAAGGAGTTCATCACCACCAAATTGTTATTATATGAAATTTTAAAGGGAGTGATTTAAGAAAAAGAAGATCAATACTACAAACAATAAAATAGCAATAAATACATATCTGTCCACAATTGAATCTAAAAAAATAAACTAAGAGCTGGAAGGAAGATGGCAGTGTGGTAAGAGGAAGCACATTCCTCTTCTCCCTACACAAAGGAGAAAAACCTGGCAGATTTACAGCAGAGCACAGCAAGCAGACATCAGAAACACAGCATATTTGAAAACAGGAGATCGAAAATTGCAGTGGACATTGAAAAACCAGAGTTTTTCCAACAGTAAGGAGAGTACTCCAGCAGCGCAGAGACCAGGGTGAGGGCTGGGATCCTGGGCCAGCACTGGCCATAAGACTCTAGCAAGGGAGGAAGCCGGGTCAACCACTCTCTGCTCAGCTAAACAAGGTTTCAGCAGCACCAGGATAAACCTGGTTGCTTGAAATCTCACAGAGAGGAGTTAAGATCTCACAGCCCTGGGAGGACAGCACATTGGAGCTTGTGTGACTGTCTGTACCCACGCACCATTGGGAACAGCTGCGTGGGGATCCATCGGCACCAGTGCACCACTGAGGGACCTGTGCTGCAGTCACTCGGTGCCCAAGCGCCATTGGGGACCTGTGTGGATGGCTTAGAGATCGTAGGCACCTGTGTGCAACCTGCATGGGGGTTGATTCATGCCTGCACGAAAGTCTGCACCTGTGTATGGAAGTCTGGGAGATCATTAGTGCCTGCGTGTGACCTCAGTAGGTGCACGCTGCCTCAGAAGATACGCCTGAAGCCCTGTGCGGAGAGGCCCGGCTAGCTCTCAGGACAGTAGCCCAAAGATAACTGAGTGCTGAACAGGAAGAAAAGCAATACTGTCACTCCTGGGCCACTGCAGTCAGCAAGGCCAGAAAAACTGGCTTGGCAAGATTGATAACAGCAAGAGTTGGTGTTTTGTTGTTGTTTTCTTTTTTTAATTAGTTTTTCATTATTTTTATCTTTTTTACCTCTCAACTCCTTTTGCCTCTTGTTACTTCTTTCTTGTTTTATTCCTTCTTCATTTCTTTCCAATCTTTTCTTCCTTTCTCTTTTTTCTTTTTCTTTCTGCTTTTCTTTATTCTCTTTTCATTTTTTCTTCTTTTCTTTGCTTTCTTCCTCTTTTCTCTTTTTAAATACCTATGAGTGAGACAAAACCAAAACAAAACAAAGCAAAAAACCTCTGGAACAGTGAAAAAAACCAGAGTTGGACCCAAAGAGGGGGCATCCCAACAGCTGAGACAGTGGAAGTTGTGAACACCAGGATACCCAAAGGAGATAGTACCACTGAATCTCACAGGTATTCTACCACAGAAGGTCACACCATAAACTTAAGGAACCAGAACAAATCAATTTAAGAAACTGACCCTAACTAGAAGAGCCTCACCAACAATGGGAAGACAAAGAAACAATCCCCAAATGAAAGAAAAGGAGGAAGCCCCACAAAGAATGCTAAATGAAATGGAGGCAACACAACTATCAGATTTTGAGTTCAAAGCAATGGCTGTCAGGAAGCTCCAAGAGCTCTCAGTGAGCTACCAGAAACTACAGGGAAGCTATGAGAAACTCACTGCAAACTATATCAACATGAAAAAGGAAATAGAAACTATCAACAACGGCCAAGAGGAAATGAAAAATACAATTTCTGAACTGGAGAACACAGTGGAAGGAATGAAAAGCAGAATTGATGAAGCAGAAGAATGGATCAGCGAGCTGGAGGACCAAGTAGGAAAAAAACATCCAGAAAGAGCAAGAAAAGGAAAAGAGGATCGGAAAGAATGAAGACCGATTAAAAGAAATGCAAGACAATATGAAACATAAATATATTCATATAATAGGGATACCAGAGGGAGAAGAAGAAGAGCAAGGGATAGAAACCTATTTAAAAAAGTAATGATGGAAAACTTCCCTAATTTGATGAGAGAAAAAGTCACACAAATCCAGGAATCACAGAGAGTCCCAATCAAGAGGAACCCAAAGAGACCCACTTCAAGACACCTCATAATTAAAATGGCAAAATTCCAAGACAAAGAATCTTAAAGGCAGCAAGGGAGAAAAAGGTAGTAACATACAAGGGAGCCCTGATGAGGCTAGCAGCTGACTTTTCAATGGAAACACTCCAAGCCAGAAGAGAATGGCAAGAAATATTCCAAGTATGAGAACCAAAGGCCTGCAACCAAGACTACTTTACCCAGCAAGGCTTTCAATCAAGATAAAAGGCCAAATAAGGAGCTTTCCAGACAAAAGAAGTCTAAAAGAATGCACCTCTACCAAAACAGCTCTGCAAGAGATACTAAAGGGACTGTTTTAAGGAAAGGAAGGAAAAGAGAGAGAGAGGCAGAGGAACACAGGTACAAAAATGGCAATGAATAAGTACCTATCAATAATGACCTTAAATGTAAATGGATTAAATGCTCCAATCAAAAGGCATAGAGTAGTTGAATGGATAAGAAAGCATGACCCACACATATGCTGCCTACAAGAGACCCACCTCAGGACAAAAGACTTACACAGACTCAAAGTGAAGGGTTGGAAACAAATTTTCCAAGCAAATGGACAGGAAAAAAAAAA
>PVKU01015695.1:0-17304 GCA_004027475.1 Anoura caudifer | reverse complement strand
CTGGGCTCCTGTACGGCTCCACGGGGCACAGCCAGTTCTTTCCTGTTCTTTCCAACCTGACACTCCAGGGCTTATCTACAAATGGTCAAATGTGTCCGGCACACACAGGGGCGAAGGCCTGAGGGCGGCGGGTCAGCACCCCAGCACACAGAGACCTGTTCCGGGCACATGTGGCCTGGTGGGGATTCGGTCATTAGCTTGGGCTTCAAGCTCAGCCTTCCTCCAGCTGGTGATGCCTGCAAATTCACACACCTTCAAGGTCCGGTGCGTATGTCTCCCACCTGAAAGATCGCTCCTGATCCAGTCTAACTTTTTTCTAAAGATTTTATTTATTTATTATTAGAGAGAGGGGAAGGGAGGGAGAAAGAAGAGAGAAACATAAGCGTGTGGTTACCTCTCGCACCCCCTCTACTGGGGACCTGGCCCACAGCCCAGGCATGTGCCGTGCCTGGGAATTGAACCGGTGACCCTTTGGTTTGAGGGCCAGCGCTCAATGCACTGAACCACACCAGCCGGGACTCGGCCTAACTCTCATTGTTGGGGTGCGTACAGTCAGAGCCCACACCTCTGTGCCAGGCCAGGCATCCAACACGACGGTGCTATGTTTGCCGATACGTAGCGGGTTTGCTTGTTTCTGAACAGAAGCTCTGCCAGCCCGACATTCCAGTCCCGCCCCTGGCGCCACCCCCATACGGCCTGTCCCTGCCGCTGCTGGGTTTGCCAACAGGAAGCCGTCAGTCCCCTGGGCTTACTGAACAGGCAGCCTGCTTCTCTTCCCTAAATGTGTCAACCTAACTTTAACATATTATCAGACGTCTTAAGCAACTCAGACTCTGTCACAGAAACAGAACTCTGTACATTCTTGGGACGATTTGTGAGGGTGGGTATAGGGGACCGTTCCGCGTGGTGAGGGAAATGTGGCCCAGCTGCCACTCGGAAGGGCCAGTGGGAGCGAGGTCGGTGCACAGGAGCCACGCCCACGGATAGGTTCTCCCGCGGGGAATCAGGCCTGCAATGTACCTGGGCCGCTTTGACGCTTGCTTTTTGCTCCAACTCCCTCACCCTGAGTTGAGGCAGCAAATGCTTACTGCCTGTCTTTAAAGGAACTTCCTGAAATCCGAGCTAAACCTCCCGGGTATGGAATGTAACCAGTCCAACCACTTTTCCCTTTGCATTTGCGACTATCTTTCTTCTTTGATGTGATTAGCAACATTCTCTCCTTTGTTTTCTGTAAAAGGCAACCACCTAAAGCGAACCTGTGCATAGTAAATGAGGACCACCCTCGATGTCATGTGCCCGGAAAAGCAATGAAAGCCGGTCCAGGGAGGAGCCGGGGCCTCTCTCTCACCCAGAGCGCGGCTGTGCCATCCCTTTTCTCCACAGGACTCTGCAGTCCGTGTGCATCTGTCTCGTCTCGCCCATAACGCCACGGACACTGCGGGCCGCTGTTCACATCAGGTCGGTGTCACGGCGGACGCAGGGGTGAAGGGGGCCTGCCGAGGGCCGACCAGTCCGGACAGCTGGAGCCGTGGACCCGGACTGGCCGCAGCCCCCTGGAGGCCGCTCGCCCTGCATCCAGCTACCCTCCAGCTTGGTCGTCTGCAGAGGGGCACTTCCTGGCACACCCAGGTTCACACTACCCTTTGGGTGGCATTTCTGTGCCACCCAAATTTCTTGAACCTTCCTCCCAAACCAGAAAAGAGGAGGAAAGACAGGAGTGGACAGGAGGTGGGCCTGCCCAGCTACGCGCTGCTTCGCTCCTGCAGAGGCCCCGGGGTTTGATCCTGTTTCCATGGTGATCGGTTCCTCTCGGCAGGCACGGCTCGCCTTTCCATCTCCTCAGGAAATCTGTGTTTATACCTTCCCCGTGCGGCCCGTTCTTCGCCTCCCAGCTTCCCTTCTCTCCCGGGACGACCCGGCTTTCTTCTTAGTTTAAAGGAACTCGGCCCCCTTTGGAGAGTTCCACCCTGCATTTGTACAGGAGTTAACCGTTTCGTTGTTCTCCCTCCCACGCCCTCACGAGACACTGCTCCGCGGCCTTCGGGCACAGCATGGTCGGATGCGGGGGGTCGCGCAGGTGAGTGTTTGCAGAGTCCACGCCGACAGAACACGGCCCCGTTTGTGGGTGCTGGGCACCCGCTTTGATTGGCGGTACAGTTTTAAAAAAATGCAACGAGGTGGTTCCTAGCAAACAGCGTCCCAAACAGGCGATAATTCGCCGATGCTGTTTGCGGGGCCCAAATGCAAATCTACCCAGCTGTGCATCCTCCCGATGAGGACAAGAGGAAAAACCCCTGAGACGGACGGAAGGCACGCCGTGTGCTGCAGGGGGACGGGGTTTGGTAAATGCTGACAAACAGGGGGCTGCCGTCAGTCTGCTGGCTTCTGTCAATAAAAACAGGTGAGCCTGAAGTTTGGAAGTGGTTGTCACGGATGGGTCAGCAAGCGAATGATGTCTCTTCTTTTATAAAACAGACGTATCAGCGGGCGAGGTTGCGGCAGCTCCAGCCAGGACCTCAGGTGAGGTGCCTCGCACACGCTCCGTCCGTGTGGAATGCCTGGGGGGCGGCACCCGCTGGCAGGTGCTCCGAATCCGTGACGGGTGCGCCCGGTCCACGGTCCCGACCCGCCCTGCTCGAGCGCCAGGAGAAAGGGAAGCACACGCCTGGGTGTCCCCCTCGGGTCACTCGGCGCGGGGACACGGGACACGGGACACGGGTGCGTCTGCTCCTCAGCCCCAGTGTGGATCAGCTCCGTGGTCGTGCTCAGCCTGTCCAGCTTCTCACACTCACTCCCCTGTGAGACTCCGGGGGCCGGTCACCCGGCTGGGCAGGCCGGGCCGGCCGGCCTGGACCTGGGGGACCCAGGGAGGCAGAAGAGGGAAGCGGCGCGTTAGGTGCTGTCTGGTGTCCGCCGTTCATTCTGGAGTTGTAAGCGTCAGCTGGGATCTCCTGGCACTTCCGTGTGGGGGCCTGTTTCAGCTGCGCCACGTGTCACCCACGCGTGTGAGGCGAGCAGGAACCGGCCAGCTTTACGAACCTGGGTTTAAGCTGGACGCACCTGTCCTGTGGGGGCTTTTCTTTTCTCTCACGATGTGTAGTTGGTCACCACACTCACAAACACGGCGACAGAAGAATTCGGGGCGTTGGACCCATCAGGGAAGCCCACGTGTTCCGAGAACAGAGTGGGCCACGTGGTCCGTCCCCTGGGCTGTGTGTGCTGCAGGGGGTGGAGGGGGCTGCCGCAGGCTCTGCTTCGCTTTTCTGGGTGCGCCTGCCCGAAGGGGGGTGGGGGCTCTGCGGGGTGCATCCACCTGCAACCACAGACAAGGGAGCACCCCTTTGGGGAGCCGGGTGGGCACCCCACGGGCTCAGCCTCGTTCTGCTGCCCGGGTTCAGTCCAGAAAACTGGTTTCTGCTGTTCGTCGTTGCTTCTGGCTGCAGAGGGGGCCCTGCGTGCGTTTCCGTCCATCCTGCTCCTGCATTTCGGCGTGCTCCAACGCAGCCATCGCCGCTCCCGTCACGCCTGCCTCACGTGACACGCTGGCGACCGCGTGTGTGCTTCAGCCCCGCCAGGACGGGGGTCTGCTCCGCGGGGGCTTCGTCTCTCCCCACATGCGGAGTTCTGCCGCTCCAACCGTCGGACGAGAGAGCACATCCCGCCCGAGTACAAGAGACGATTCACGGAAAAAAAAAACACCCTGGATCCCAATCCCGGGGGGACATCCCGAGGGGAGCATGGTGCTGAGCACTCTTTCCGACCTCTCTTTGTAGGCACAACTTCGCACACACGTCCACACGCACACTCACGCACACAGGCGTGTGCACAGCCCAGCATAAATGGGGTCACGCCGTGTGCTTCTCTGCAACACGCCCCTCCCCTTCTCACGCCTCCTGCCCCCCTCCTGCCCCCCTCCTGCCCCCCTCCTGCCTTCCTCTCTCCCTCCCTGTCCAGAAGCAGGAGCGCAGGGAATCCTGTTCGTCCATCACAGCCTGTCCTACGGCTGGTCCGTGTGGTGACCCTCTTTCTAAGCCACGTGTGCCGGTCCGTGCCTTCTGTCCCCACTCCCACCCACAGCCGGCGCCCGTGTGACCCGTGTGACGCGCGCCTTTCTGTCCGTGTCAGGGAAACGCCTGCAGTTTTGCTCGCATGCCTTTTTCACGCCCAGAAACGTTGTGGTGTGGGCCGGTTTCTGCTCAGCGCTCTCTTGCTCTCCACGGGCAGTGGGTCTGCTGGTTCCACCAGCTGCCCCCCCCCCGCCCTGGCCTGGGGGCAGCCTCTCTCCATCCCCCCAGCACTGGGCACTCGGGGCCCCCCGCTCCCTGCCCTCACACGGCCCCACGACAGGCACGGTCTCGGGTGCTGCCTTCCCGGCTGGTGGGAACACTGCTTCGGGGTGTGCACCGGGAACCGAGTTGCTGAGCAGTGGAGCAAGCGTGCAAAACCACGCTCGGTCAGCGTGAGCGAGTCTGGCGTTGACGGCAGACTCCAGCCTTGCCGCCCAGGGTCCTGGCCCCCCGGCACGGCAAGCGGTGGGCAGACCCCCGAGGTGGAGCTTCCACCCTCTGCGACCCTGGGTGGCCGGGACTGACGGCTCACCTGTCCTAGGCTGAGAGACAGAAGCCCAGTTACTCGCCAAACCCATGTGTATCAAGGATCCAAATTCGTTATTTCCCACAAAATGAGCAAAGATTTCCCCGTGGGAAAGGCTGTCGACTTGAAAATGGATTTTCCTCCTGACGCGTGAATCCCTTTCTCAGCCGGCGAGTCTCCCCATCTCCGCGGCTCCAGAGAGCCCCCCGCACTCCCTTGCTCTTTGCTCCATTTCCGCGGCCCCCCCCCCCGGGGCCCCCCCTGAGGCTCAGCCCCTCCCACCGCTGCTGCACACACCGTTGCCGGGAGCCTCCGCCCTCACACGACTTTCGAGGCACTCTGTCCGAGACGGGTGCTCGCTGCGGCGGGTTTCCTTTTCGGTTGGCGTGGTCGGGTGCCCCCTCGAAAAGCCTGTGCATTTTACCCGCCTGCCCACGCCATGTCACACGGAGGCGTTCACCCCCCCCATTCTTGCCAGGGCTCAATTTATTAATCTCTGGCTGTGAGACTAGTTTTTATTGATTAATGGAGTCTCTGATTTGAGCGAAGATGAATATTTTAAATTTATTTACTGGACTTTCCATAAATTTTTTGGTTTCTGTCCTTTGCAAGTCATTTATTAGAATGTGGGGGGTATGGTTATGGGTGCTCCCCGTGGGGGGAGGGCGGTGCCCCCTCCTCCTCTCAGTGGCTGCCTGGGAAGTGTTCGTTGACTAAGCGTGTTGGTCCGTCATGCGCTCAGTGACGTCCCGTGTTTATTTCGTGTCTGCGGCAGCTCTGTTGACAATCGGTCCCAGCCTTCCTCCCCGTGGTTCTGGCGCGTCCTGCATGCGTGGACGTCCCGCGTCCGCGATCCCAGGGCACAGCCACGCAGCGGCCCTGTTCTGTTACCGTGCTTCTGTTTTCTAGCGTCGACTGTTCTGGTCCACAGGGAGGGGACTTGGTCGGTAAGACAGAGATCTCGTCTCACGCTTTTCCAACCGCGCTGACCGACGAGTCTGCCCTTGACGTGGAACGCCATGCAATTATCTTCCACGAAAACCCGGTGCCCACTCGGGCCACTTAAACATTCTCTACTCATGCCCACTCACGTGTCCTTTAGAATCCCTTCTTTTTAAGAACTGCTTCAACCACGGTTTGTAGCCCACACCCTCTTGCACCAGGTTCGGGTGTGCAACATGGTGGCTGGACCATCGCCCACCTCGCGACACACCCCTCCCTGCCCCCAGCGCCCCCAGCGCCAACTCCTAGTCCGTGCTTCTCCACCCCGCCACCGCTCTCTCCCAGCCCCGACCCTGCCCGCTCCTGGCGGGTGTCAGCCTGTTCCCCGTGTTCCCCGTGCCTTGCATCTCCTTCCGTTTTGTTCGTTCATTGACCCTCTTCTCCAGGCTCCACGTGCGAGCAAAGCAACATGGCCTGTGCTTCCTCTCCCTGACTCGCTTCACTCGGCACCGCGCCGTCCAGGTCCACCCAGGCCATCACGAACGGTCAGACGTCCTTCTTTCTCGTGGCCGAGTTCTGCTCCTCTGTGTGGACGCGCCGCCGGTTTTCACCCGCCCCTCTGCCGACGGCATCGGTGCCGCCTCCAGATCTTGACGTTGTAAACAGCTCGGCAGTGGCCGTAGGGGTGGGTGCGAAGGGGTGCGGAAACCCCGGAATTTATTTATGAACAATTGCGCACTTATTCTCACACGTTGAAACTTAAGCCACCTGCCAAAGACTCTCCATCTGATGCAGCGCACCTATCGGGACGTTTTCCCCACGGCTCGGAACGGTTTCCGAACTCTTCGATGTTGATGCCTGTTAGTGCTTCTGCCATTTTTTGTTTTCCCTCGTCCCCATCAGCAAACTGTTTTCCTTGGAGGATTTTTTTTTTTTTTCACCCGAGGAAACAAAGTTGCTCAGGGTGAAATCAGGTGAACAGGGATGGTGGGGCTCGGGGGTCATACTGGTTTTGTTAAGAACTGCTGAGCACTCAGCGTGGTTCTGTGGGCAGGTGCGCTCGTAAATCGACATCACGAAATGGGAGCACGTGTTGAAAGAGCCCTAAGAAAAATTTTTCACCAAAGCCGAACCCAGCCTCTCACAACAGCGCCAGCTGGTGCACTCACCTAGATGGGTTCCTAGGGCACTCCGCTAGCAGGGGAAGCCTGTCCTACAAGGGCCTGCCCTCCAGAAGACAGTTCCATTTTGAAGGGCACCCCCCCCCCCGCAAATCCTTTGGAATCAGTGTTTCCAGATTCTTAGGATCTATTCCCAGGAGGGGAATTGCCAGGTCAAAAGGCAGTTGCATGTTTAGTTTTTTTTTGAGGAAACTCCACACTGCTCTCCACAGTGGCTACCCCAGTCTGCGTTCCCACCAGCAGTGCACAAGGGTCCCCTTTCTCCACGTCCTCTCCAGCACTTGTTGTTTGTGGATTTGGTGATGATGGTCATTCTGACTGGTGTGAGGTGGTGTCTCACTGTGGTTTTAGTTTGCATCTCTCTGGTGATTAGCGACATTGAGCATCTTTTCAGATATCTTTTGGCCACATCTGTATCCTCTTTGGCGTAGTGTGTGTTCAGGCCCTCTGCCTGTTTTTTAATTACATTGTTGTGGGTTTTTGTATGTGTGTTAAGTTGTATAAGTTCTTTATAAATTTTGGGTATTAACCCCTTATGAGATGTATCATTGGTCTATCTTTCTTACAATTGAATTATTTTAAATATTTATTTATTTAGTTTTAGAGAGAAGGGAAGCGAGGGAGAAACAGAGGGAGAGAAACATCAATGTGTGGCTGCCTCTCATGCGCCCCCTACTGGGGACCTGGCCCCAAACCCAGGCCTGTGCCCTGACTGGGAATCGAACCGGCGACCCTTTGGTTCGCGGACCGGTGGTCAATCCACCGAGCCACACCAGCCAGGGCACAATTTAATTTTATTTTCTTGGACTACATAGTATAGTCACATGGCTCAAAGTTCAGAAGAGACCAAAGGGTGCTCGGGAGAATGTTTCTCCTGCCTGCTCTGCCGCTGATCAAGCCCACGAGCCGACAACGCGGCCCCTGACTGTTCTAAAGAAACAGCGCATGTGAGGGATTATTACGCATCTCACGTTTTTAAGCTTGACCACAGCTCACGCTAGGCCAAGGCAAAAGAAGCCTCTTCCATCTGTTCGCCAGACGGGGAGCATGCAACCTATTTAAACAGCTTCACGTTGATGGATGGTTAGGTTTTCCCCGAAAATGCTGGAATCAGTCGCCTGTACAGGCCTCCCTGGCACGTGTGAGTGTGTGTGAAGCACAGCTCCTGGTGGTGCGCTGACCGGGTCACAGGGCGGTGCCCTTGTATCTCTGACAGAGGTTGGGGGCCGTCCCCCATCAGGGTCAGGCAGTTTCATTTCCACTCCTGATGGGTGTGAACGTCCATCGTTTCCGCTCCCTCACACGTGCAGTGTGGGAGCCGACAGTCCATCTTTACCTAGGCTAGTTTTTAATCCCCTTAAATAATTAAACGGCAGTTTTTTTAAACTCAGAGTTATGAACTGTGAGACATTTCTGTTTAATAAAACATGCCAGATACGGAAAATCTCTTGTTTTTTTTTATTGTAATTTTAATAAGCGCTCACTTTACTATCTGTAGTGTCTGCTTTTCTTATGATTTATCAGGATTAAATAAAATACAGATAGTCTGCTGTTTAATTTATGCTCTCTCACACGTCTAAGACTAGATTTCTGGTAATCCCTTAAATGTTTAAAATGGTGTGTTTCAACTCCAAGACCATACAGATGTAGAGGTTTTATGAAAGAGAATGTGGTGAAAATAGAAGTTGCACATCCGGGATCTTTTCAAGTTCTCTGATTTTCATCTCAGAGGGTACGTGGTCGCTTATGGGCAGAATGAGAAGCTTCAGGTAGGAAGGAAGGAACAGACAAGTCCCAGACGCCTGCTGAGGACAGACCGCGGTTTAGCCAGTGGGTTTCGTGGTTGCCATCCACGCTCCCCCACAGCGAGCCAGACGTGGGGTGGGAGCCAAGTCAGAAACGGCTCAGAAGTGATTCTCATGCACAGTTTTTCTGGTGCATTTATGATGTGTGATTGTATTTTTAACACCTTTTCCTAACAAAGTGTCAGCAGCAAAATCATTTTACAAAGAGAGACTTGTCCCAAGTCTGCTATCAGGAGACGAGTATGTAAAAAGCTTAGACTGAACTTTGAGGATTTATTTTCACTTTTAAAAATTCACCTCTTTACATGTCATTTTATTTTGGTGTCGAGAGATGTTGTACACCCAGCAGAGCGCGTGAAATGCCACCTGGTGTTGCCGGCCGGTGTCCCACGCGGCCACCTCTCGGTCGAGACTGGAGTGTTCTCCAGTTGACTGGTACTGTGCCCACCTGTCCAGGTCAGACCTGCCCGCCCCAGGGAAACCCTGGCATGAGTCCTGTGGTTTCTGTAAGAAGGGACCCCAAACTTGGTGTTTTCAAATAACAGAAATTTGTTCTCTTACATTTTTTAGAGGCCAGGAACCCAAAATAAAGGCACAGGCAGGACTGATTGCACCCTCCACCCCTGAAGGCTCCAGGGGAGACTCCTTGCTGCCTCCTTCATTTTCTGGGGGCTCCTGGTGTCCTTGGCTTGTGGCCACATCACTCAGTCTCTGCCTCTGTCTTCCCGTGACCTCTTCTCTGTGTCTCCCATGTGCACACTCGCCTTTGGAATTAGAGTCCATCTGAATAATTCAGAGTGACTCTCATCCCAAGGTCTTTCACTTAATTACATCTGCAAAGACTTTCTAAAGGTCACATTCGTTGGAGGTTAGGGATTTGGACTGTTTGGGGTGGCGCACCTTCAACCCTGTTCTTGAACTTGATATAAATGGGAGTAAGCTATGAACTTCTTCTCATTGTCTGGATTCATTCACCGTTTGGTATTTTTGGAGAGCTTCCCTAACTTGGTGAAGGGAACAGATGTCCAAGTCCAGGAAACACAGAGAGTCCCAAACAAGATGAACCCAAGGAGGCTCCCACCCAGACACATCATAACTAAAATGCCAAAGGTTAAAGACAAAGAGAGAATCTTAAAGGCAGTAAGAGAAAAGCAGCTAGTTACCTACAGGGCAGTTCTGATTAGGCTGTCAGCTGATTTCTCAAAAGAAACCTTGTAGGCAAGAAGGGGCTGGAAAGAAGTATTCAAAGTCATGAAAGGCAAGGACCTACATCCAAGATGACTCTACCCAGCAAAGCTGGGTCATTTAGAATCAAAGAATTGGTAAAGAGCTTCTCAGACAAGAAAAAGCTAAAGGAGTTCATCACCACCAAACGATTATATGAAATGTTAAAGGGACTTATTTGAGAAAAAGGTCAAAACCAGGAATAATAAAATGGCATAAATACATGTCTATCAACAATTGAATCTAAAAATCAAAGTAAGCAAAGAAGAGCAGAGACAGAATCATGGATACGGAGAGCATTTTGATGGTTGCCAGATGGGAGGGGGGTGTGGGGAAATGGGTGAGGAGGTGAGGGGACTGAGAAGTACAAACAGGTAGTTACGGAACAGCCGTGGGACTGTCAAGTACAGCACAGGAGATGGAGCAGCCAAAGAACTTACACACACGAGCCGTGGACGTGAACAATGGTGGGGTGTTGCTTGAGGGAGTGGGGGGTGCTGGGTGGAGGGGGGCAAAGGGGGAAAAATCAGGGCACCTGTAATACCATAATCAGTGGACTGTAATTTAAATCTAAAAAAAGAAACCTGGGCATAAAGGGCCTCCGGTGAATCTCTACAATCCCTCTCCTCTCCTGTGACGTCAGAACAGTGACCGCTGTGCGCAGCTGGCAAAGTCTGGCCGCGTCCATGAAGCATTTTCCAGCCCAGTCCCCACTCGCCTCCTGCAGCAAAGCCCCGCATTTGACACAGACTGTCGGCCTGAGACTCCCCGGTTCTGACGGCCTCAGTGGGCAGAGATTGAACCCTAACCCATGAACCCCTCGAAGACCAGACCCTCGGAAGGGGTCAGCGGAGGGACAGCCTGGCCTTGAAAAACAGCACCCTCAAACTCCAGGTACTCGGGGCCGTTTCATAGAAATCTCCAGAGCCTGCCCCCCTCAGCTACCCGGGTTTGACGGATGCATTTGCTCCTTCCTCTTCAACAGACGGGCAGGGCCTCCCTAAGATTTAAATTTCATTTCCAAATACATATTCATGATACCATTGTCTGTGCTCATGCAGGCAATTTTAAGATGATCCTCTAAGTATAACAAGGCAAATTGCAGCTCAAATGAATTCTGCCAAGATATTTATCATTAATCTCAGCAGCCTTGCAGGTGCGTTTATTAACGCCGAGGACTTTGTGTTAGAAGGCTGTGATCCTTCCTGACATATTAAGCCATTTTTAATTTGCTCTTATCCCTGGAAGCCCCTGTTTTCCGAAGATATTAGATAACTCCGGGGTGTTAAGAGACACTGTGAGGTGAGGGTGTGGGGAGAGCAGGAGTTACTCCTCTCGGGCAGATGCCTGTCCTGCTTTCAGACACCCAGGCGCCACGGCAAACGGGAAGACCCGTGGCCTCCCTGGGGGTGACAGCTTCCTGCGGCTCCGACCGGCCCTGCCTGCGCGACCTTCCCTTTGGCAGGGGCAGGTCACCAAGGGGTGGGCACGGAGATGTCACTGTGACGTTCGATTAGCCTGGTCTCTTCCGAGTCGGAGCCCCAATCGCGCGTTTGTTCCAACAACGTCACGAGTCACCGTTCTTCCTTTCGCTCTTCGGTGCCGTTGGAGATCTGCGTGACACGCCCATCCTCAGCCTGCAGGCCTGCACAGTAGGTCTCGCTGCAGGCGGGGTCCATTCCAGGGTGATCTCGGGCGGGTGGAGCTTCGGGAACGGGTACCCACTCTGCTGCCGGCTGCACGTGAATGTTATGAGTCAGTCATGCATTTCTCTCTGATTTCCAGGGCTAGAAGTGACGGGCATGACCCTTTCCGCAGCGCTTCCCTGTGTGAGACCCTTCCTCTGCTCATTCATTCACTGGCCCTCTGGGAGCTCGTTCACTCACCTGAGAAATGGTTGTAGGTGGGGATGGTGCAGCCGTGAGCGAGGGAGAGCCGGCCCCCGGCCTGGATCGGTTAAGTGAGTGCCGGACCGACTACCACCGCTCGGCGCCTGTGCAGTGTGGTGGGAGGGGACGGAGTGGGGGTGGTAGGACTCGGGGCTCAGGGGGCAGTGGTTTCGAAGAAGGGTCATCATGTGATGGTGGAAGGTGGTCGGATGCTGAAGACGGGACACCCGCAGGCAGTGAAGGAGGCAGCTGTGCCGAAACCTCGGAGGCCAGCATTCTGGGCGGAGCATGAACAGGCCACGGGGGCTCGGAGCGCAAACCTGCCCTGCCTGGAGGCCCAGGGACCAGCGAGCCCTGCCGGGCTGGGTTGGTGCAGCTCAGAGCGCCGGTGGCTGTTGGATCCCAGAGCCTTGCTGGCCACTGGAAAGTGCTCGATTTTCCTTCGAACTACGGAGCCCTGGAAATGACCGTGCTGACTTTGCTCGGGCTCCCGGACATCGGCGGTGGCCTCAGAAACCCCTAGCCTTTGGAAATGGCTCACCAGGAAGAACTGCCCTCCCTTGTGTGACTGAGATGGGACTCAGGGGTGACGGCCTTGCTCACCGGAGCAGAACCGCACGCTGACCCCCCATGTTCCGGCTGTCCTCTCCGAAGTGACCAGCTGACTGCCTGGTGGGAACCAAATCCCTGCTGGCTGGACCTGACCACATGTCAGCCAACTTTCTCCCCTCATCGCAAGGCACTAAACTAGACTCACCCCTACAGTTAAACAAACACTGGGATTCGGAACAGCCCCTCCTTCGTGGCCCCTCCTGAGGGTCCCCCACAAGGGAAGACCTTTCTCACTCACCTGTCTGGTCAAGCCCTTTGCTCATGATGCCCTGCCACCTGAGCGCGGCGCCCGTGGCAGCTTGCAGGACAGCAGCCGCTGGACATTGGCTCTAAGAGGGATGGAAAGGCAGAGAAACCCGAGGGGCGCCGATGTCGGGGGCCTCTGTCCCTGTCAGCAGTTCCCCTGCCTCTGTCTACTTCCAGTGAGGAGCGGTGAGGGGAAAAGGGAGTGTGGGGTCTTTCTTGGCACCGAAGACGGGAAAGGAGCGCTGTGGTACACGGGGGGTCGGCCCGGGGCAGGGGAGTGGGTGGGGGCACGGGGCAGTGGTCTCTGCTAGGAGACCTGGCTCTGCGGGTCCCAGCCTAGACCCCCGATTCGGTCCACCTGCGGGGTGGGGAGCGAGGGAGAGGAGGGACAGGGGGTACTTCTGGCAGCACAGCCCAGGTAACTCAAGGAGCTTAACGAACGAGGTTGATGGGAACGCGGAACCTCATGAAAAGAAAGCATCAGCCTCTTATCAGATTCTCAGCCGTGGCTGACAACGAGGGAAATTCGTTCTTCAGGCAGATAAGCCGTGGATCCATGAGATCTCTGTGGTGCTCTAGGGGGAGCAGTGGGAAGCCGGGGGGAAACCCTGACTCACAGGGAGCGGCCAGCCTGGAAAGGGGCTTCGCAGGACAGGAGGGAGGGGACCGTGGACAGGGCAAGCTGACGAGCCAAACGTGTAACGTGCTCGTTGAAGTGCTCCAAGCAGAAAACCCTTAAACGGATTTCTGAATACGAGCCGCCTCCGTGGACGTGCGTGTTCACGGCACCGTAAACGCAACATTTACAGGTGCACCAGCGGGCTGGGCTGTGCGGGGCAGAGCTGCGTCTGGGTCACTCACGGACGTCTTCAACAGCCCGCGCCCGATCTTCGCTTTAATTCCGATTTAAGAGCGGGATTCCCCTAAGTTGGATCTTCTATTTATAATAACACGGTTGGCAGGGGAAAACAGTTTCGAGTTTTAATAAAGTAACTTACAAATAAATTTCAGAATTTAACTCATTCGTAAATTGAAAGTCACCTTATATAGTAAATACGCATGAAACATCATAAGCATTTGCGATTCTTACATGCGCACGTTTGCACCCACAGGGGCTTCGGCGGAGTGAGAGCCACGCCTCTTTGTCCCCGGGGAGGGGGGAGAAGGCGGCCCGGTGGGATCACGCAGGGCGGGGTCAGGAAGTCTAAGAACTCCTGGCCACCAGCACTCGAGTTTCTTGGGGGCGACCTGAGGAAACGGCGTCCTGAGGGCCCACGGCCCCTTTGAGAGGCCCCTCCCGACGCACCCAGCGCCGGGCACCCAGCACCGCACAGTGGGCGCGCCCGGGCGCGGGTGTGCCACGCCGGCGATGCCCTTGGGCTGGACGGACGGAGCGCGCCTCGCTGGTGGACAACCCGCCGGCGCTGCGGTGTCACCCCCCTGCGCTCAGCGCGCGGGCGGCGGCCTCACCAGTGACAAGGAGGCCGCGGTGCCGCTGTTTGGCGCAGTGTCTGGCGGCGGCGGCACCGGTGGGCACAACCTCAGGAGCAGCGTTTGCTGGAATCTAATTCACCACGGAGGAGTCGTCGTTCCCCCAGGACAGAACGAACGCGCTCGTTTATTTTTGGTACGATTCCTCAGGACGCGGACGGGCTGATCTCCGCTTCGGCCTCGGGGGCACCCAGCGCCACCAAACCCACCTAGTGTCCCTTGCGCTCATCTCTATCAGCGATGAACGCATCGCCACCACCGAGTGGTGCCCATCGGGGTCCCCTGCTCACACCGAGGCGCAGAGGAAGGCCGGCCCGGGACTGGTCCAGGGCGGAGCTCTGCTGCGCACGCGGTGACCGTGACCTTGCCCGCACGAGCCCGCGCAGCGTCGTGGGCGTCAGCGAGCTCCAGCCGGGACCGTTTCTTCCCTAAAACTCTGTAGTTTCCGTAAGAGACCTCCGAGTGGCCTGGTCCTACTGTGCGCATTGCTCTGAAGATGTCAAAGCAGGATTGAGAATCACAGTGCATTTCACAAACCCTCCATCCACGCCTTGCGTGTCTGGGGGGAGAACGTGAGAGCAGCTTCAGCGCGGAATTCGCAGAAACACCTTCTGAGGTCCACTCCCCCCCGGTTCCAATTCTGCAATCGACTCGGTCCCTCCAAAGCCTCCTCAGCATGGGGAGCAGCATT
Source organism: Anoura caudifer (assembly GCA_004027475.1). NCBI lineage: Eukaryota > Metazoa > Chordata > Mammalia > Chiroptera > Phyllostomidae > Anoura > Anoura caudifer. Next base: position 2,630 of record PVKU01015695.1, on the reverse strand, counting down.
AGCAGCCTCGCGAGTTCTGGGGACTGTGTGTACATCGCTTGTTCTAAAAATGCACAGGCTAAAAACGTCACCGTCGGGCCTGAAGCCGTCACATGACTGGTTGGCTTTATTGGATGGTTTGGGGAGATGCCGCATTGTGTGGGGGTGAGCGGGGGCTGGGGAGGAGCCGAGAAGGGCCAGGCAGTTTCACTGGCCTGACCCTCCACAAAGGGTCACCGTACCGGCCTGCTGGGAACGGGGCCACACAGCAGGGGGTGAGCAGCAGGCAAGGTTACCACCTGAGCTCTGCCTCCTGTCCTCCCCCCTCACCAACCCCCAGTCCGTGGAAAAATCGTCTTCCATGAAACCGGTCTCTGGTGCCCAAAAGGTTGGGGCCAGGGGCTCCAGGGGATGCTGTCTCAGAGAACACCTCGGCGCTGTGAAAGTTTTTGGGAGCTGCTGTGTCCCGGGAACCCCAGCATCTGGGCTCCACGGCATCGCGGATGGACGGGGCCCCTCCCCCGGCATCTGCTGCATTACTTAGAAATAGTCATTTTCCCTCTGCTGGCTTGGAGAGGAATGCGCTATAAAACCACTAGATTTGAGAACTGTCCTGCATGATTCTAGAGCAAGCAGGATGTGGAAACCAGCTGTGTCTGTTTGTCGCCATCGAGCCTGGAAGGGGCAGGGTCCCCGTGCCCGGCACTGCTCTGTGCTCCTCGGGCACCGGCCCATCTCAGGTGGGGCTGGACCTTCTCGCTCGCTAGCAGTGGAGGGAGCAGCCGTCCAAGCCACCGGTGGCTTGCCCGGGTCATGCTGTCAGCCAGGGCCCGCCTGGGACTGGACCCAGGTACCTGTGACCCCGGAGCTCAAGGGTCTGATTCTGTTTTTATTAAACATAATTAATATTTCTATTTGCTTAGAAACAGCTTCTATGAAATCAATAAACAGGCTTTTTAAAATTGAGTCGTTAGTCTCTCTAAGGTAAAGTCTGAAAGAGTTCTAAGTGGAAAATAATAAAGTTTATTGAATCACAACAGGACTCTTGGATCGTCTGATTCCAGGGACAGGCTGGAGCAGAGTCCCACAGGCCCTGCCTGGGCTGGAGGCTCGCGGCGCCCCCTTAGGCGGGGCGTGAGGACGGACCATAGCTCTGCACCCGCGCATGGAAGGCAGACATGGGCGAGTCGCCCGAAGCGCGGAGATGAAAGGCACAGGGCCCGGCGTTCTCGAGGCCTCAGTGGCCAGAGGCACGGCTGCCGTGCGCGCTCCCTGAGCGCGTGCCGGGGCGCGCGCCGTCCCGTTTCCTGCGGTCCGTGCGCCTCGGACAGACGGCGCGGGGGAGCGGTCTCTCCGCAGAAAGGAAGGCGGCCTTCCTCCCTCGCGCGTGGCCTGTGTGCACGCCCCTCCGCCCACCCCACGGCCTCTCCAGCTCCAAAGGCTTTAAAAAGAAGACACCGCTGTCACCGTGCAGACGTGACACGCCAGCGCTGCTGTGTTCCCAGGCAGGACAGAGTGTCTGCAGAGCAGGTGCCAAGCTCTGCGCTTTTCCCAAGGGGACGTGCGCGCGCGTCTCCCGCCAGCAGCCGTGCGCACGCTGTACCGGGCGAGCTCTTGTTGAGATTCCCGCTGAGCCAGCAGCTCACAAGCTCTCAGAGTGAAAATGAGAGGTCTGCTAAGGGCACAACCCGGTGTGCCCACCGGGGGGCGCTGGTGGGGTGTGGGGCAGGGACGGGACCCGTCTGGTGGACGGAGCGCAGACCCGACTCTGGCAGCGGGGCCTTGGGCCCCCATCTCGCGGGCCAGAGAAGGGACGCAGGCCGGCGTTAGGCGCCTTGTTCCGCACCACACGGCGGGTGAGGGACAGAAATGGACTCGGAAAGCAGAATGGTGACCCTCTAGGGCCGAGGGCACCGTTTCCCTCGCTCTGCGCCCCAGCCCCGACACGCAGCCTGTTCTCTCCTCTCCCGAGTGCAGCCCGTCTCATTCTTGAGTCCAGCCGACAGGGTCTAAAGCCTGGAAAAATCACCGTCAGTTTTTCCAGTCGGGCTATGGATCCGGGGCTCGGCTCCAGGCCCCACACCGAGTCTGGACTTCGGAGGTTTGCTGAAGCCTGGAGTGGAGCAAACTGTGTCCGTGGTCCCTGGTCGCACCGTCCTTCCGCCTGACCTCCAGAACCAGCGAATCGGCGGCCCTCTCGGTAAAACTGAGATTAAGCACTTTCCATAGGACTGAGGACGGCACAGGGCCTGTGAGGTTCCGTGATGATTCAGAGGTGTTTTCAATGGATTTTCATACACTTTACGTGTCCACAGATATTTATAACCACACGGAGAGACACAGATATTTTTTCCGGAGATTATTAGTTAAAGGAAACAGATGTCATTCCTTTGCTAATTATAACTCGGCAGTTATTACAACCCAAGATTCCAGCAGACCTTCATTTCGCAAAGAATTTCCGTCACTTGTCCTCTGGTTTGCAGAGCTTAGCGTCCCCCCGAAATTCCGCGTTATCCGTCCTCGGGGGAGAACTCGGGCCACAACAAAGAGGGTGGATGTAGAAGTTCCAAGGGGCAAGGGCCTCCGCCGGTGTTCCTCACGGGGTTCGCTTCTCTGGGGTGGAGACATTCCGGAAGCCGAGATATTTCAGT
>PVKU01015694.1:0-17323 GCA_004027475.1 Anoura caudifer | reverse complement strand
TCTATGCTACTTGTTCTCTGTACCTTTACCTTGTCCCCCTCTCTCCTCTTCCCACTCCCCTGTTGCTGACCCTCCATGTGATCTCCATTTCTGTGTTTCTGCTCCTGTTGTAGTGGTTTTGCTTAGTTGGCTTTTGTTTTAGGTCTGGTTGTTAATACCTGTGAGTTTGCTGTCTTTTTACTGTTCATATTTTTTATCTTCTTTTTCTTAGATGAGTCCCTTTAACATTTCATGTAAGGGCTTGGTGATGATGAACTCCTTGAACTTGACCTTATCTGAGAAGCACTTTATCTTCCCTTCCATTCTAAATGACAGCTTTGCTGGATAGAGCAATCTTGGATGTAGGTCTTTGATTTTCATGACTTGGAATACATCTTTCCAGCCCCTTCTTGCCTGTAAGGTCTCTTTTGAGAAATCAGCTGACAGTCTGATGGGAACTCCTTTGTAGGTGACTGTCCCCTTATCCTTTGCTGCTTCTAGAATTGTCTCCTTCATTTTAATCTTGGCTAATGTAATTCTGATGTGCCTTGGTGTGTTCCTCCTTGGGTCCACCTTCTTTGGGACTCTCTGAGCTTCCTGGACTTCCCAGAAGTCTATTTCCTTTGCCAGATTGGGGAAGTTCTCCTTTATTATTTGTTCAAATAAGTTTTCCACTGGTCTCTCTTCTTCTTCCCCTTCTGGTACCCCTATAATTCGGATGTTGGGACTTTTAAAGATGTCCTGGAGGTTCCTAAGCCTCTCCTCATTTTTTTGAATTCTTGTTTCTTCCTTGTTTTTTGTTTGGTTGTTTCTTTCTTCCTTCCTTCTGGTCCACTCCATTGATTTGAGTCTCAGTTTTCCTCCCATCTCTGTTGGTTCCCCATGCATTTTTCTTCGTTTCACTTATTGTAGCCTTCATTTGATCATCTAATTTGTGAGCAAAATCAACCAATTCTGTGAGCATCCTGATCACCAGGGTTTTGAATTGTGCATCTGATAGGTTGGCAATCTCTTCGTCACTTAGATAAATTGGCTCTGGGGCTTTGATTTGTTCTCCAGTTTGAGCCATTTTCATTTCTGGGTTTTTTTTTTTTTTTTTTTTTTTTTTTTTTTTTTTTTTTTTTTTTTTTTTTTTTTTTTTTTTTTTTTTTTTTGGTCTAGTCACGGCTGTTAGGTAGTAAGGGGTGGAGCCTTAGGTGTTCCCCAGGGCGGGACAGCTCAGTCGCCGGGTAGTGATGCTGTATATGGGGGCGGGGTCTGAGAGGAGACAATGGCGCTTGCTCTGTTCACTCTCAGATTCCATTCCCTTCCACCGCTTCCCCTTTGCCTGGATTATCTGCGTGTGAATGTGGGACCACCCGGTCAGCCAGCTGCCTTGTGCGGCCTCACTGGTTTTACACAGTTGCCACTCTGTGCCCAGGTTCTGCTAGTCACCGCCTGTGCACCTGGGGCTGCCAGCCACTGCTGCCTGCGTGCCCAGTCCTCACCTCCGCTTTTTCCTGCCGTGACTCCGCCCCTCTTACCAGTCTGGATGAATCGTTGTTGGACTTCCAAACAGTTTGATTTTCTGAGTTCTGGTTGTTTTCTTGTTTCTAAATCTTTGTTGTCCTTAATTTTGGTTGTGATAGGAGGCACAGTGTGTCTGCCTACGCCTCCATCTTGGCCGGAAGTCTAACAAAAATCTTTTTATGTTTAGATCTCGTGAAGGAATATATGCAGAACATCACAGAATCTAAAGACTGATGGAGCCCTGGCTGGGTAGCTCAGTTGGTTAGAGTATGATCCTGATAGGCCAATTTTGGAGGTTAGATCCTGTCTGGACTTTAGTCAAGTTATTTAAATTCTCTGGGCCTTTGTTGCTCATTGGATCACCAATTTGTTATAAAAGGATATAACTCAGGAACAGCCAAATGGAAGAGATGCACTAGTCAAGGTATGATGTAAGGACTCATAGCTTCCATGCTTAACCAGTTGCTTCACGTCCCAAATCTCTAAGTGTTTGCTAACCCAGAAGCCCTCTAAACCCAGTCCTTATTGGCATGTTTGATTTAATCATTGGCCATTAGAGATTAAACTCAATCTCTAGCCCCTCCCCAGAGGTCTCCAGACTTTGTTAAAGAAAAAATATTTTACCACTTGTTATCATGGTAAGGAAGACTTTATTCAGGACTATTGCGATAGGTGTAACTATCAAGACTTTTGCAGTAGATGAAAGAGATTGGACTCAACTCTGAACACAAGAACGAGTGAGGATTTATAGCCGAGGAGCAGGTAGGGGACTGGAGGGGGGGGATTGCTCCAGGAGCCTGATAAAAAGAGGCAGATGGAGGTATGGTTTGCATATTAAAGACATTTTTACAGGCAAGTTGTTTGGTAACTCTAAGAATTAGCCGACATTGGGAGGGACAGCACCTCCCTGGCTCTGCAATTCCTCAAGTTATCAAAGCACATAAAATATAAGAAAATATTTTAAATATGATTAATGCAAAGCCCCTTGCTTTTACCTTCTAAAATAACATTTATGACTTCCAGTCAAGATGGCGGTATAGGCAGACATGGCTGATCTCTTCCCACAACCATATCAAAATTACAACTATAGAACAACCACCACTCAAAACCATCAGAAATCAAGTTGAATGGATGTCTGACAACTACGGAATTAAAGAAACCACATCCATCTAGACTGGTAGGAGGGGCGCTGATGCCAAAAGGGCTGGTCCCACATCCACATGTGGTAGATAAAAATTTGAGAGGGTTATCTGGGGAGTGAGGAGTCCCAGCCTCACACCAGGTCCCCCAGCCCTGGCTTCTAGTGCCAGGAAGATAAATTCCCCCAACTTCTGGCTATAAAACCAGCAGGTATTGAGTTGATGGAAGGAATTTCTGTAGTCCCAAGCAGTGTTTCTCTTAAAGAACCCACACATGGACTCACCTACTCAGACTCACTCCTTCTGAGCTTCAGCACCAGGGTAGCTGCTTGAAAGGCACCAGTGGCATATAGGGAGGAACTGAAGTATCTGGCATCAAGGCAAGCAAAGTGCATTATTGTCCCTTTTCTAAACCCTACCCCCAAAGACCCACAGAGTTGGTAAGCCAGTGCCATATCTGAGACTCCATCAACCTGGTTAACACTGCTTGACCAGCCTTGGAGATCCCCAGAGACTCCACCCCACCCAACATACGGCTTTTCCATATACATGGTGGGTCTTGGCTCATACTGCATCGTACCCTAAATTCTCTTAAATAAGCAACAGATGTCCTGTGAGCCCCAGGCCTGGCACTAACAGCAGACAGCTTAGATTCACAGTTTGGCTTTGCCTGGGAATCTCCAAGCTCTGCATAAGCAGAAGCCATCTCAGATTGCTTTATAGATCAGGCAGGGTGGCCAGAGTCAAAACACAGGTGGGGGCTGACCCTGGCCTTCACCACTAGGGAAGCCCCAGGCAGCACACCCAGTGGACAGCTACAGACCACACTGGAGCACCAAAGTTCCCTCAATTTTAAAAATTAATTAAAAGTTAGTATAGGAATTGTGATGGGTCTGTATCAAGAAACAGTGAAATGGTAACATTCCATTTTATGGGCTTCTTTCAACAACAAATTGTAAAATGTCAACATGTTCTTTTTTTTTTATTGTATAACACCAGATAGTAGGTTAATAGTTAATAACTATTTTATTCATTTACCAAGAAAAGTCTTAGACTGGAGTCACAAATAACAGACATGCATGTATTTTATACAACTCAGTCCTCTCTAATGACAAATTGGCAACATATCTTCAGAATTCTAATTCCATCGTGGGTAGATGAATCATAGCCTTTCTAGGACACACCTATTAGAAGCCTTTTCACTTCATTTAGTCTTAATCACAGTGGCAGCCTGTAATGCTGGATCAACTGAGTACTCACATCGTATCTCAAGATCTATAAAATGTCAGTAACTCACAGTAACCAGAGACCCAGTACTTTTCATGTAATATTTTATGTGCTTATAGAATTTAACTCATGAAGTATGAGTCAATGACCTCTACAGTTTTACTAGATGCTTTGTGTCATGTCCCATATGTTCTCAATTACTTTTACCTTTGGTCACTTCTTTGCCTTGGTGTGGTGTGATACAGTCTTACTGGACTCTTGATGTTTGGGCATCATAGGCAGACATACTGCAGGAGCCTGGGGCAGAGCGTGGTTTAGTGAGACGTGGGGCTGTGTTTGGACTGGGGTAATAGACAGAAAGAGGCTGTGATATGTCCTCAGTCCTGGTTGCCATAGTCCTCATTTCCTGTCCCTAAACTGTCTTTGTAGGACAGGCTTTTCCTCAACCAGAAGGGGTGGTGACTCGATGTGGGTGAGGGCTTGTTGGCAACCATCACCAGGTCTATGCTGGCCTGCCTGCCTGCCGGCAGTGGGGAAAACCAGCAGAGTTTGATATCGTCAACCAATGACTAAAAATAGAGATTTTAGAATGGGCTTTAAATTTATCCATGTAAAATGCTACCCATGATACTGACAATCATTCTCAAAGAAGGATAAAAAATGAAAGAAAAACTGGTGTGAAACTATTAACATTTTTGAGCATTCAAATGAACTCTCTCATGTAACAAGGTTATCTTCATTTTTTTGTTTTACACATTGTGACTGATTTCAATTTTATCAGTGTTTCTTGACAACTAACCTGGAGTTTGAAGTTACCAGGAGACTTCTATAGATAATGAATTCTACTCAAATACTAAGTGTCATAGGATGTGCGTGGTCATTTCTACATCTCTCATATATTCTCAAATATATTTTTCTTATCAAAATAACAAAGTAGATTTAGTGAATTAGTTCATTTTTCTTTATTGTATTCCATACAATTTGGTTAAGGATACAAAAAAAAGATCTTATGTAACCAGCCACCAAGTAACTCTTCTAGGTCATGATGGAGTTGAAGGTGGCTGCAACCACGCTGGATATTGTGGGTCCCTTTGACGAGTGTGCCTCAAGCTAACAAAGATAGCTGAGGCCAAGGAACAAGATCTTAGCTGGCTGTGTAAAGACAAAAAAAGAGGAAGTAATATGAATGTAGAACTATAAAGTACATCCATTCAATGAAATGTTCTGTGGTTGTCGAAATGGTACTATATGAATATACTGATTATATTGAAATGTGTATGGATTGCATATTTTTAGTTTAAAAAATCAGATTGCAAAACACTATGTGTAGTGTCTCACTTCTATACAGGTTTACATGAGTATAGAAAATAGCCTGGGTAGATAAATGTCATAATATATATGAATGCTATATGTGGTTGGGAGATATGGGTAATTTTTCTTTTAATTTTTACAGTTCCTAGGTTTTAAAATTAATTTATATTCATTCATAAAACTGTAAAGAGCAAAATGAAAAAAAGAAAGAACCTAGAGCAGTGGCTGGCACTATAGAAATCTGAAAGTTGATGTAATTGAAGATCATTATTCACTCAAAAACTACTCAGCAAATGTTTGTTATGTATCTGCTATGTGTCCAGACCTTTGCTATGTCCTGAGGCACACTTATATATAGGTAAGAACTTCTCTACTGTCAATGACTTAATCTCAGCAATAGAGGCACCCGTATAAACGACCAAAACTAACCCATAGGCAGAATGAAGACATGGGAAAAGGACAAAGAAGGTGCTCTGGGAAGACAGAAGAAGTCTGTGACTGCTGGTGAGACACTGCGGCCCAGAATGAGAAGCTGAGCCAAGCACCTTTAGGAGATGCCTTGGAAGTGGGCATCAGTGCCACGCCCAGACCAAGCTGAGGGTCTCTGATGGCAGAGCTAGGCCCTGCCTTCTACTTCAGCCAACTACCAACTTCATGCTCAGGTTCCTGAGCAGTTTTAGGTGTAAACTTATCAAAACAAGCAAGAGCTCTTGCTAAAGTCTGATATTATGCATTCATCAGAAAATATATGAATTTATTGATGTTTAATGGATAAAATATATTTCTTATCACGATTGAACCAAGGTGCCCAACTTCCCATAAACAGTAGGCTGACGGCCAGCAGACAAGCAGCAAAGATGTATGGAAGACTGATTTAGGGGTGATGCAGCCTGGCCACCAATTTTGGGGAAGCAGGAAGAGGAGCTTTTATTTTCTGGGGACTCCAGCTGGGTTGAACTGTTTAGGTATCCTGTAGAATAAGAGAAGGAGGCAGTGACAATGAGCGACTCATGGTTGTCTCTGTGCGTGCACCAACTTACACCACTGACCTTCCATTAGCAAACCAGTTGTTATTTAGCATCACTCCATATTCTCTCCTGCTTATCCAGTTGTTTGATGTGGAGAGAAACCTTTTGTGCTCAATTTCAGACGCTGCTGATAATTTTCTTCTCTTTGGAACTCAACTGCATGGTTAAAAAGAGAATTCAAAGGGAATTGTTAATTATCATCAGAGTCCAAGGGATTGTGATAATGAATGTTCTCCTAGAAATAGCTACAGAGATTAGCAGATGAGTGTATCAGAATATCAATGATGTTATAAGTACAGCAAATATTCTCATCCTTGTCTTACCACATGCTTGCTTCTTTGCTCATCCTGCTTTCCTTGAATTAGAAGCTCAAGAACCATCTTTGTCATTATGCCAATCCTAAATGTATATGTTTCCTCCCATCTGAATATAGAGCAAGTCTATGAAACCTTTTGTAAATGAAAATTGCATAAACAGAAGCAGCAATTATCATTAATTTATATATTAAAAAAATTTCATCCCTGGCTGGTGTGGTTCAGTGGATTGAGTGCCAGCCTATAAACCAAAAGGTCACTGGTTCAATTCCCAGTCAGGGTATATGCCTGGGTTTGGGGCCAGGTCCCCAGTTGGGGGCATGTGAGAGGTACCCTGTATCTCTTGCACATCAATGTTTTCTCTCTCTTTCTCCTTCCCTCCCCATCTCTCTAAATAAATAAAAAAACAAACAAACAAATAAATAATTTTAAGTTTTCCAATACCCCAAGAATAACCTACCAAACAACCCATAAAACCTAAAACAACACTAACATACAGTAAAAGCAGAAATGACACAATAAATACATAGCCTGTACAAAGTAGAAATAATGCATGTACAGTGTAGCTTCACTTATTAAAAAGACTGATTTCTCCTTAAGCATAAGATAACAGAACACCCTGCATTGTAAACCCATCCATCCACTCAAGCAATAGACTTTCCATTTTGGCCATTACTGGATGCTGACTAAAAGAGACAACTTTGCTACTAGCAGAACCGACTGCAAGTTCAGCAGCTTTCAACAATCTTTCTCTCTGCATGTACACATTAAGAAGAGTAGATACAGGCAAGTTCAATGTACACATAATGTCATTATTTCATTCACCACAATCAAAAAGCTCAATTATGTCCAATTTTACAGGAGCATAACATCCTTATGTGTTCTCTTAGACTTTTCTGTTACTTTAGAACATATCTTGCTAATGGATGAACAAAATAAATCAAGATAGAGCACAGATGTTCACAGCCACAGTTCAAAGCTATGGCTTGTGGCTGAGATGCTGAGATGCTGAGTGTAGTTTCCAGAGAAGGACCTTGGCATGCTAACAGGGGTACTCACTGCCTCAGTAATGCTCATTAAAAAAAACAAAAGCTATCGTCAGTTTTCACCTTCCTTTGTAAAAGCAAAAATTCTTTGGGGATTTCTTTCGGTTTGTAAAAACTGGTACTAACGTAGGTCTTTCATAAAACCAAGGTGGCTTAAAACAAACTTTCAAAAAGTGGGAGATACAAACTTTGTGGCAAAACATCAGGACTGGGATCATTATCTGATATGCATAATACTGAGTAGGGTGCCAGTTGTAGCAATTTGTTAAAGGTTCAGTTTTTCTGTTCCGAGGAATGAAATTAAATTGATGAAGGTGTGAGCAAACAAGTGGCTAAGCATTGTGAGTGCAGAACACCTAGGGTTTGTCTAACAATTTTGAGTACTTTTCAATCACTAATAAGAAACCGTTTATTCTACTTAGCAAGCAGGGTGATCTTTTTCCCAAACTGGTGAGAATGTTTCATTGCTGTGCATCTGTAGTTAAGTAAAACTCTTTTGCGACTGGAGATAGCTGATTCATTTCTATTTAGATTAACTTGCCTCCAAGTTGTAATATGTACACAGATATGCCTTTCTTGATGCAGTGGGTATTTTCTTGGAAAACTTATTTGACAAATAGATTGTTTCCTCACTGAATTGTGTTATAATCTCATCAACAAGTTCAAAAGTTTGTTCAGGTGACAATAATTTGGCTAAAAAAAAAGTTTAACTTTAAACATTTTCTAACAGCCCTGGCTGGTGTAGCTCAGTGGATTGAGTGTGGGCTGTAAACCCAAGGGTTGCTGGTTCAATTCTTAGGCAGGGCATATGCCTCGGTTGCAAGTCAGGTTCCTGGTGGGGCCCACATGGGAGGCAACCACACATGGATGTTTCTCCCCCTCTCTTTCTCCTTCCTTTCCCCTCTCTCTAAAAATAAATAAATAAATCTTTTACAAAATTTTTTCTAACATTAAACTGATTTCTAGGGGTGGACCATATATGTATATGCAGTTTTCTTGTTACTGGGAAAAACACAAAAAATGTAAAAATATAGCCCCTGTTCTCCAATTCTAAAATTTAATTGTGGAAGCAAGAATAGAGACCTTAAACAATTGGTAAACAAGATAGGAAAACAATGATCAAGTATTAAGCAGATAATAGTTTGAAAGGAAGGGATTAGAGTAATCTGAAAGAAATGGATGTCCAGCTGGACTTGAATGTCAGAGAATCAAATAAATGAAAGGGAGTGGGGCAGGCATGCTAGTTGGTGAACATAGCGGAAGTCACTATTGAACCTGACTTATACAGAGGTGGGAGGACTGTCTGGCAAACAGAAATACCTTATAATATATGCAGTGAGTTACCCCATGTATTAGTTTTCTATTGCTGCTGTAACAAATTACCATGAATTTAATGGCTTAAAGCAACACCGATGTACTCTCATACAGTTCCACCAGTTAGAAGTCCAACAGGGATCTCCCTGGACTAAAATCAAAGTGTCAACAGGACGGTGTTCCTTTCTGAAGACTGAAGAGCACAATCTGTTTCTTTGCCTTTTCCAGCTTCTAGAGGTCTGTCACAGTCCTGGGCTTGTGGGCTCCTTCCTCCGTCTTCAAAGCAGCGACATTGCAAGAACACATCTGTCTTTCTGGCATCCTCACATCTCCCTCTCCCCACCACCAGGAAAGCATCTCTGTCTTTAAGCCTCTCACTGATTGCATCAGACTCACTTGAATAATCCAGGATACTCTCCCACCTCAAAATCTTTGACCTTAATTACATCTGCAATGTCCTTTTTTTCCTTCCCAATGAGGTACCAAATTTTTCTCTAATACCTTTCTTCCTCTCTCATTTCCATGGTTTTAGTCTAGGTTTTTATACCCTCACTTGGGACTATAGCATTAACCTGATAAATGACTCCTCAGAGGAGTTTCTCCCACTTCAACCAATCCTATGCATCAATTTCATACAGAGCATCTTTTTTTCTTTTTTTATTCTTTTTTTATTTTACTTTAATTGTTGTTCTTATACAGTTTTCTGTCTTCTACTCCCATCCCATCCCACCGCCCCAGCCCTCCCCAGCTCCCTCCCATTTCCACCCCCCTCCCCAGCTTTTGTCCATGTGTCTTTCATACTTGTTGCTCTAAACCCTTCCCCTTTTTCCCTGGATAATCCTATCCCTCTCCTCTCTTGTTCTCAATTTCAGTGTCTTTGGTTATATTATGCTTGTTTGTTTGTTCTGTTAATTAGGATCCTGTTAAAGGTGAGATCATATGGTATTTGTCTTTCACCTCCTGGCTTATTTCGCTTAGCATAATCTTAAAGCACATTTAAAAAACAAAACTCAACTCTGTAGATTTTAAAGATTTTATAGGCTTTATTCAATGATTCCCGAATCAGGCTGTATCCAATCATTGCAGATAGAAAGGAACTTCAAGGAGTTATATAAAATGAAAAACTTTTATAGGCAGAAGGCAGGAGGAAAAAGGAAGTCGTACTAGGCAAAAAGATAAAAGAAGAAGAAGAAAAGAAAAGCATGTTGGTTATCACAAGGTGAACTTCCTTTGGGGATGGCAGATTATTACCTAACTAGTGCCAATCAGGTGATTCCTGAGTGACTGGTTTAAGAGTCTGTTTCTGGGAGAGCCAACACTAAATTTTGCAGCTCTTCAGATATATTCTGCATACATGTAAAACATTTCTGAAAGGATACCCAAGAAACTGTCCATGGGTTGAGAAATGGGATGCAGTCTGGGGCAGGGCAGGGGGTGGAAAGGAAACTTTAACTTTCCATTGTATGCTTTTCAGTGTTAGTTTTTACTATCTACATATGCATTCTTTTAAAATTATTTTTAAAACTTTCAAAGTAACTTTCATTTAAAATGATACCTCTTTTTTGAAGAAAATTTAGATGTGTAGGAAAAATGTCACTGCTAGTGTACCTTCACTCAAACACAACACAAAGTGAGGCAAATGTTATTTTAAAAAACCATACCTTCACTTTCCAAAAAAAAAGTCTTCGAACGTAAGAAAGGTTAGGGGTGCCATGGTAACATTTCCTCTAAAGTGTTCCAGGTGCTGGACAAACAGTCCCAATTATGGGCAGGCAGGAAGACAAACACTTTCCGGTAGTCAAAGAGAAGTGACCGCGTGACCCACCAAGTGCCAGTCCTGCCAGGTGCTGACTGGGAAGAAGGGGAAGCAAAAATGAGCAAATCACTCTCTAATCCAGGGAGGTAACAGTCAAACACGTGGCTTATTCTTTGAATTAAGAACATTTAATGATTGTGAGAAAAATGTAACATTTATAACCTGGCTAAAATTTAGACATTAGAGTCATAATGAAATAGCACTATGCTTTTTCTTGAAAAAAAAAAATGATGCATGGATACAAATAGAGAAAAGTATTATAAGATTTGAATCAACATTTTTCTCCCAGGATCTCACTCTGGAATCAGATAATCAGGATTTCAATCCAGGTTCTGCCCTGGCTGGTGTGGCTCAGTGGGTTGGGCATCGCCCCACAAAACGAAGGTCGCCAGTTTGATTCTCCATCAGGGCACATGCCTGGGTTGCTGGCCAGTCTCTGGTTGGAGGCCTGTGAGAGGCAACCAATTGAGGTTTCTCTTGTGCATCAATGTTTCTCTCCCTCTTTCTCCCTCCCTTCCCCTCTCTCTAAAATAATAAATAAATATTTTTTAAAATTTAAATAAATAAATCCAGGTTCTGCCATTTTCTGGATGCATGACTTTGGAGAAGTTATTTGACTTTTTTTAGTCTCAGTTTTCTTATCTGTAAGGTGGAAATACAAAAAGTCCCTACCTCATGAGGAGGCTGTGGGGACTGAAGGAGACAAATAAGTGCTATGTGTTTGGTGGAGAGAGAGCAGGGCCTCAGTTAATCTGACTGGAGCTCCCAGAACAACAGCTGACACATAAAGATCTCATCAATGTTTGTGAGTAAATGAATTAGACTGATACAATCTAAAACAATTTTTTAAAAAATTTTCAAGAAGAAACAGATCAGCCCTGGCTGGTATGGCTCAGTGGATTGAGTGCTGGCCTGCAAACCAAAATGTCATTGGTTCAATTCCCAGTCAGGGCACATGCTTGAGTTGTGGACCAGGTCCCCAGTTGGGGGTGTACAAGAGGCAACTGATCAATGTTTCTCTCCTTCCATTCCCCTCTCTCTAAAAATAAATAAATAAAATCTTTTTTTTTATTTTAAAAAAGAAAAGAAACAGTTCATTACAAAAGTTTGGAAACAATCCAAATGTCCACAGGGGTATCTAAATAAACTATGGAAAGCCATAAAAATGGAATGCTCTATAGCTGCAAAAATAACAAGAAAGTCACCTAATGCTGATGTGAAGGGAACCCTATGACATATTATTAAATGTAACAAGGAGAAAAATTAAAACACATTTGTTCACAAAAATTTCTATAAGGATATGTTAGAAACTTGTCAGAACTAGATGGTCAAGTTGGATACAACAATTCCATAACCAGATGATGATGTTTCGGGGATTTCAGCCTATCCCTACTTTGGAAGAATCAGCCATCAGCCTGTCTGTTCCAGTCTCAGATTCCATTCACTTGTCTCTCTTAGATCAGATGGGAAGAGACTTCCATATGCTATGTAGGCAGTGACCACAAACCTTGTAAGCAGGAAGCTGTTTCTGAAGAGAAACTCCCCTCCCTCACCACAACATAATTTACGCAATAACTTCATACCTCCTGTTCATTGTACATGCTATGAAATAATCAGCCTCCAACAGTTTTCTTCCAACTTCAGCATTGCTTAAGAAGTTAGTCCACAGCTTGCTGGTCTGGAACGTGAGACCAGAGAGATCACAGGTTCCAAGAACAACATTGTAGTATTTGACAAACAGGAGCAGTTAGAAACATCACTGTAGCAGGAGATGTGTCCATGGGTGTTGAAATTAGCCACTGTTTCTGAACAGCAGTTGCCTTCAAGTATTTCCTTTTCATTGCACCAACTGACCTCTGCTCTTCAGCTGGGAAGTCCAGAGGGCTATTTATTCTCTGCACATTCTATTACAGTCAGCTCTGTTTAACAGCAAAAAGAAAATACATGGGCAGAAAATGGGCAAAAGAGAAAAAGATGATGCAGAAGACAGGGCAGGGCAATAACATAATGGCTCTGGGGGAGGCAGCTGTTGTACAGTCCCTTCAGGAGAAACAAACACCAAGAGGAATCTCAGCCTCCACCTGCTGAGGTGAATCAGTGTCTTGCTTTTTAACCTGGACTTAAGATATCTTATACAATTTTTTAAAATCCCTATTTCTAGGCCACTTTGTCCTAGGACCAAAAAAGCTCCCAATTTGAACATGGAACCAGACAGCCTGAGTTCAAATCCCAGCCTTGCTACTCACTTGCCTGGGAGAGTTGATAGTTCTTTGATTCAGTTTTCCCATCTGTCCTTACCTGCATATGGGAGGCAGTAATAGCAAAGGTTGTTATTTATAATTTATAAAGAATTCAGGACAGAACCTGGTACTTACATGTTCTTAGCATATAGATGCTGTCATTTTTTTTTCTCTCTCCAGGTCTCTTCAGGTCAAACTTTGCATACATTTGTCACTCACATCTAGACTAACATACACTCAAATCTGTGGTGCATGATTCACTGACCATGTTCAAATGTATTCTTTCTACTTTGCCAAAGAGTGGAGGGATGAGGAACACTTCAGAAAGACAATGGTGCTGGGATGCCATGTATGGTACTCCTTCAAAGGGCAGACCTTGTAGAAGTTAAATTTACAGTTTAATAACACCCTTATTTTAATCTTTTTGAAGATAGTTTTAAAAATCTTGATTAAGCCCTGGCTGGTGTGGCTCAGTGGATTGAGCATGGGCCTGTGAACCAAAGGGTTCCTGGTTCAATTCCCAGTCAGGGCATATGCCTGGATTGCAGACCAGGTCCCCAGTAGGGGGCACGTGAGAGGCAACCACACATTGATGTTTCTCTCCTTCTTTTTCTTTCCTTCCTCCCTCTCTAAAAAAATAATTAATAAATAATTTAAAAAAGAATCCTGATTAAGTTTAGTGTTTATCATCATTACTTTCAGTTTTCCAGGGGAGTTATCTAGAGAATGTCAACATGGGGGTCTCACAATACAGTTGAGTAATTCAATTAAACAAATATCTGTGGAATTCATATCAAATGCAAAGCAGTGTCAGCCACAGAATTTGGAGGGATGTGAAGATAACTAAGAAACAGTTTTCACTCCCTGGATTTAAACAATAAAGTCTACTGAATGTATCTGGTGACATTTCTATATAAAAATAAATGAGGAAAGAATCCTTTATAAAACATTATCAAATTGTCATGAATTCCTTCCAAAGGCCCCTTATCTACCTTGCCTCTGACGTCATAACATCCTAAACATCCATCTCTGAGGTTCACTTTGCTACAAATATATTTTGGTGAGCTGAGAAGTAAATTACATGATCAGAGATTATTCTGAGTGTCATCAAAAAGAAATGAAGGCTTTTTTTCTGATGCAAAAATAAAGTGACAGTTCCATAAAATAGAATGTGGTCTCTTTCAGCTTACCAGGATATAGAGCTGCAAAAGGCAGAACAATTTTGTGTTGGCTGTCTGATGAATACCCAGTATGACTTTGTTATAAGTTTTATTTCCTAAAATCTTTACAGGCCTCTATTATCAATGTTCATTTGGGGTTTTTTACAGTAGACATTAATTAGTTACCCAAAGCTGAAAGTGGTAGTATATAAAACTAGGAGAAATAACTTTAAATAAAATGTTTTATGACTTATACAGTTATAATTTTTTTCATGTACCTCTATAGAAGTTTGAGCATCATTAGCATTGTATAATGCTAAGTTCTAAATGGAGCCTTCAATGGTAGGTGGTTAGCTAGTGGTCTAGAAACTTGGGCATTCTGAGTGCATTTTCTAGTTTGGCATTTAACTGACTATCAATTTTTCCATAAATCTTTCAATCTTGTGCTTGCCCGTGCATTAAGAGTAGTTACCTAAGTTCTTCTGATTCAGAGTCGAGTTCTTGCACACTGTACAGATTAAATGAAGATACAAGAAAGTCTTTTATAAAGTGTTAAAGTAATACAAATAGTAGTAATAAGTCAATACCTATTATTATTTTTTAAGATTTTATTTACTTATTTATTTTTAGAGAGAGGGGAGGGAAGGAGAGTGGGGGAGAAATATTGATGTGTGAGAGAAACATCGACTGGTTGCCTCCTACACGCTTCCAGCTGGGGGCCCGACCCACAACCCAGGCATATTCCCTGACTGGGAATCGAACCAGCAACCTTTCATTTCATAGGCCGATGCTCAATCCACTGAGCTGCACCAACAGGGCTGTGTGTCTTTTCTGAGTACCTGTGTGTCCTTTTCTCTTATAAGGACATCAATAAGTAGATTTAGGGCTCACTGTAAGCAAGGATGACCTTGTCTTAACTAATTATATCTACAAAGATTCTATTTCCAAATAAGGTCCCATTCCGAGGAGGCTTTATGGAGACACTATCCAACCTACTGCACTCACACAAATTTTTTTTTTAACTCAGTGTGGTGGGAAGTGAAAGAAAGAACTAAGAGTGGAAGTGAGAGATGCACTGCCCTCCTAACCCAGGTCTTGTCAGGTGTCCGATAGACAGCAGTGTTTGATGTGTAGAAGACTAATTTAGGGGGGACATAGCCGGCCACCAATTTCAGAGGAGCAAGAAGATGAACCTTTTTTCTGAGTTGTGAAGAGTGGCAGCAGCTGAGTCAAGAAGATTCCTTAGAGAAAGCTTGAGATAAACCACTTCCCTTCTCCTAAGTCAAGGTCTTATCCACAAGTATAAAATCAGTTGCTAGCAGAGAAGTTGTGTGCCCTTCTGATTTCTCTATCTCTAGTCAAAACTCACTGAAGAATAGCAAATAATGAGGAGTTTCAAACAATTCACAATAGCTAAATGTAAAAGTTTTTGTGTGTGGTGTGGGTCGGGGCTGCTGCTGAGTAGTGGTGGCTGAGAAGTGGGTTCTCTTAATCAGGGAAGATGTATTGGATATTTGGTTATAAGTGGCCAGAAAGTGTATTTAACAAGACTGGGGTACTGATCGGAAAATAACTGTTTGCTGGATATGGGGCAGCCTTTTCCATGGGTAATAAAGATGGTGTCAGGACTTCCGGCCAAGATGGAGGCATAGGTGGACACACTGTGCCTCTTCTCACAACCAAAATTAAGGACAACAAAAATTTAGAACAAAAAAACCCAACCAGAACAGATAGAAAATTGGATTGTACGGAAGTCCGACAATGATTCACCCAGACCAGTAAGAAGGGTGGAGTCAGCAGCCAGGGGAGAGGAATCACAGCAGGAAAAAGCAGTGGCTGCTGGTCCTGGACACACAGGCGGTGGTTGGCACACCCCAGGTGCACAGGCAGCGGTTACCAGGCAAGGGGAGGCAATGAGCAGACCACGAGAGGCGCACAAGGTGGCTGACCACGATCACACATTCGCACACAGATAAACCAGGCAAAAACAGGCAGCAAGACAGACTGCACGACGCAGGGCCCCAGCACTGGGAAATAAAGCCTAAAAACACTGATTGAAAACACTTACGGGGGTTGAGGTGCTGGGAGAGACTCCCAGCCTCACAGGAGAGTTTGTTGGAGAGACCCATAGGGTCCTAGAATGTACACAAGCCCACCCACACAGAAATCAGCACCAGAAGGGCCCAACTTACTTGGGGAAAGCAGCGGAAGGGACTAGAATCCAAGAGAGAGCAGAGCGAGAGCCGTTGTTCCCTCTCTGACCCTGGCCCCACATCCAGCATCACAACCCAGCAACTGGGCTGCCCCACCCTGGTGAACACCTAAGGCTCCGCCCCTCACTACATAACAAGTGCGACCAGACTGCCCCGCCCCAAGAAAAATGGCTCAAACAGAAGAACATATCAAAGCCCTAGAGCCAATACACCTAAGCAACCAAGAGATAGCCAGCCTATCAGATGCACAATTCAAAGCACCGGTGATCAGGATGCTCACAGAATTGGTTGATTTTGGTCACAAATTAGATGAACAAATGAAGGCTACAATAAGTGAAATGAAGAAAAATGCACAGGGAACCAATAGTGATGGGAGAAAACTGGGACTCAAATCAATGGAGTGGACCAGAAGGAAGAAACAAACGAACAAACAGAAAAGAAGGAAGAAACAAGGATTCAAAAAAATGAGGAGAGGCTTAGGAACTTCCAGGACATCTTTAAATGTCCTAACATCCAAATTATAGGGGTACCAGAAGGGGAAGAGGAAGGGAAACAAGTGGAAAACTTATTTGAACAAATAATAAAGGAGAACTTCCCCAATCTGGCAAAGGAAATAGACTTCTAGGAAGTCCAGGAAGCTCACAGAGTTCCAAAGAAGTTGGACCCGAGGAGGAACACACCAAGGCACATCAGAATTACATTAGCCAAGATTAAAATGAAGGAGACAATTCTAGAAGCAGCAAGGGATAAGGGAACAGTCACCTACAAAGGAGTTCCCATCAGACTGTCAGCTGATTTCTCCAAAGAGACCTTACAGGCAAGAAGGGACTGGAAAGAAGTATTCCAAGTCATGAAAGTCAAGGACCTACATCCAAGATTGCTCTATCCAGCAAAGCTGTCATTTAGAATGGAAGGGAAGATAAAGTGCTTCTCAGATAAGGTCAAGTTCAAGGAGTTCATCATCACCAAGCCCTTATTATATGAAATGTTAAAGGGACTTATCTAAGAAAAAGAAGATAAAAAATAT
>PVKU01015693.1:0-17320 GCA_004027475.1 Anoura caudifer | reverse complement strand
GGTTGTGGAGAAAAGGGGACCCTAGTGCACTGTTGGTGGGATTGCAGACTGGTACAACCACTATGGAAAGCGGTATGGAATTTTCTAAGAAAACTAAAAATGGACCTACCTTTTGACCCAGCAATTCCACTGCTAGGATTATATCCTAAGAACCCTGAAACACCAATTCAAAAGAACCTATGCACCCCAATGTTCATAGCAGCACAATTTACAATAGCCAAGTGTTGGAAGCAACCTAGGTACCCATCAGTAAATGAATGGATCAAAAAACTATGGTACATTTACACAATGGAATTCTATGCAGCATAAAGAAAGAAGGAGCTCCTACCCTTTGCGACAGCATGGATGGAACTGGAAAGCATTATGCTAAGGGAAATAAGCCAGTCAGTGAAAGACAAATACTATATGATCTCACCTTTAACAGGAACCTAAACAACAAAACAAACAAACAAGCAAAATATAACTGAAGACACTGTAATAGAGAACAGGCTGACAGTGACCAGAGAGGAGAGGGGAAGGAAGATCAGGGGAAAAGGGGAAGAACTTACAGGAACAAGTATAAAGGACACGTGGGCAAATACTAGGTGGGAGTGGAAATGGGAGAGAGATGAGGAGGGCTGGGGGGTGGGCTGGGATGGGAGTAAAAGACAAAACTGTACTTGAACAACAATTAAAATTTAAAAATATTAAATAAATTTAAAAAAATAGTATAAGAGCCCTGGCTGGAACCTGAGTGGATAGAGCATGGGCCTGTGAAACAGAGGGTTGACAGTTCCATTCCCAGTCAGGGCACATGCCTGGGTTCCAGGCCAGGTCCACAGTAGGGGGTGAGCGAGAGGCAACCACACATTGATGTTTCTCTCCCTCTCTTCCTCTCTCCCTTCCCTTCTGTCTAAAAATAAATAAATAAATAAAATCTTTAAATAAAATAAAATAGTATAAGAATGATCTCTTAAAATGATGAAAAAATGTTTTATTGAAAGCCAAAATCAAACTTAGAGAAACATTATCATTCTCCTTAAAACCCTGGTATTATAGAACATTTGAGATGAAGGATGGATGGATAACAGATAGGATAAGAGAAGGAAAGGGCAGTCATAAACTCTTGAAAAAAAAAATAAAACTAAACAAGAAAGGACATGACCTCACCAGGATACTACACTTGGCCCTGCAGTGTGTCACATTAAATCATCATGGTGAGTCACCCACTTTCCAATTTTTTGGAGCAGCTACCATGTGCTGAGCACTGTCCTAGGTGTAACAAAAGCTAGTGCACATGTGGAAGGCCCCTCTGAGGCCCTAGAGCTTCTAGCCTAGCAGGAGCAGGGATACAGGCAATAAACTGAGACACAAGAAAGTAATTTCGGTACAGTAGGAGGTGACCAGAGCTTTTGAAAAGAAATAAAAAGGTTCAACAGAATGACGGGACCTTAAAATGCTGAGGAGAGGCAGGAGGAGCAGGTTGAGAGGAGGGGAAGAATGTCGACCTTACAGATATTGGGGAGAAGAGCGTTACATTCTGATGCAACAACCCCTGTAGACATGCCCTAGGGGAAGGGTGTGTCTGAGTGTTGGAAAAATAGCAAGAAGACCAATATTTCTGGAAAGATGTGGACGAAAGGGAGAGGAGCAAGAGACTAGATCAGAAGGTGATGAGAGCCAGGTCATGCGGGGCCTTACAGTACTTTGGGGACTTGGGCTTTTACTCTGAGTGGGATGAGGAAACATTCATTGAAAGAAGGGGAGCAGAGGAGTGACAAGATGGTCCTTGTGGTTAGATGAGCTGTGTTGAGACTGGAATGTAGGGTGGAAAGGGTAGAAACAGGGGGCTACTGCAGGCAAGAGTAACATAGGCTGGATGTGGAGGATATCGATCTTATTTTTAAAATAATAGTGTACACTGTACTGACAGCGAGGATGAGGGGATAAGGCAGAGCAGGTATAAGGGAGTTGAATCATCATCCTCCATAACAAGGAGTCAGGTAGGTAATATCTAAAATTAATAAAGAAGTAAAAGCATAGCACCTAGAAATATCAAGTTAATTGAAGTAGATCACAAAAAAAAGTTTAAAATGATTACCACTAGGGAGAGAAACTGGGGAAGAAGCACAAGGAGCAGCTATTTCTTAAGAGCTTCCCACTCCATATTTTTAGCCCCATGAATGTCTTACTTTGACAAATTTTTAGAAAGGACCAGAACAAGGCCAGCATTTAACTTCATAATTAATGTTAGGCTGGGGAATTGTGCAATTGCAATACATTACAAAGGAAAAAGTCTAAGTGTTGGAAAAGTATATATAAACTATCATTATTTGCAGATGGCAGAATGCCTAGTTAAAACAAAAGTCAACTAAAATATTTCAGTGAAATGATCAGATGAAGAGGCATTTTAAATTTATTGGCTAGGATAATGTCATGTTTAATAAATGTTTCTGTTAAGTAGACTAGAATTTTTCCACTACTAGAAGTTCAATGCTAAATTCAGCATTCAACTCTAGTTGATGATTATCAACTAGATAATATCCTAGAAACTTGCTCTTTTTAATTCTTAAAAGCTAAATAACCATCCAGTTTTATTGGTGGCTCAATATTATTTACTGCTCTAAGTTCATTTGCAAAGAAAAAAGACTGTGTATCTTTCCTCCTGGATATTTTTGGTTTAGAAGCAATTGCTGAGCAGACCAATAAGCAGTTCAAGCACATGCTGTGGTCTGGTCCAAAGTCAAGGGCAGGTCATGACAGATGGCTTTTAACTTTCACTTCCCATACTCTGGGAAGGAGGAGTAGAAAGTGGTTTACACCTGAGTTCATATCAACAAACCATACGTTCACCCATCCATTCATCCACTCATTCAACCCAGCATCAAGATTCAGGGAGAAAGCCTTACTCTCAGCTCTTCGTAGGCTTATGTAAACAATGCACTTAAAGGGCAATGATAGCACACTGCAGAAAGGACTAAGAGAGAGGCTGGCCCAGAGAGGTTGGCTCAGAATCCGAGTTAGCAGGAGTGGAAATTGTTGGGAAGTGGGAGTGACAGCCAGGAAGGAAAGGAAGTGGGTTGCGTTGGCTGAGTGAAAGTAGGGAAATGGCAAAGTGTAGTGCTTTGGAGGAACCACAGAGAGAGGGTATGTTTCTCAGGGGTCAGAACCTCAAATGGCCACAGGAGCCAGGCAGCTAATGTGAATGAGCGGCGTGGGATGGGTCCTGTGGGAGATAAGAGAGAGTCATGCAGACTGGGGCAAACTGGGGAGGCCATGCTCCACTCAAGGGGATGACCCCTCCACAGCTCCAGTGATTGACGTGAGGCAGGACGGAGTGCTCCCCTATCTTCTCATTGTCCAAAGGAAATCCACATTTGTGTTGGGGAGTGTGCACATGAAATCATTAGCAAATTCAAATGCTTTAGCATTATAATGGCAATCTACTGTATTCTCATCTCCCCCTGCCTCCCAAAATATGTGCCTGATTTTGAACTAAGAGCTGTTGGTTTGCTAGCCCTGGCATAATGGTTGAGTTGTTCTGATCTATACTTCCTAAAACAAACCACTCAAGCTTTATGAAGCCTGTTTCTGCACCTACAATAATAACAGTATTTATTTAAGGTATAGGATTTTGGTGACAACTAATGAGGAAATTAATGTACAGCTGTACCCTCTTTAAAATGCTGCTTTGTTATAAAGTTGTCTTTGATATTGTTTTATTAAACCATGCTGTGTATATGTAGAAAGGACTGCAGTGCATTACACAGAATGTCATTACAATACACTCTATATACATGTGTGCTCTCTGTCAGGAAGAGCTCTAGAACAGCTGCATGGGAAGGATTCATCAAGGTGTGCAGCTTGCTCTGCTGTTAATTTCTTTTCTGCCATTTTTCTGGCAACCAGTGTTGACTTGAAACCACTGATCAGGATTGGGCAGGTTTTAGTGCTGGATCTCCCTGAGGGTGACGAAGGAAAGGTGTTCATCTACAGGCTGAAATCCAAGTGCGGCAGCAGCTTCAGGAGGCCTCCAGGGAATGGCTGCGGCCCAGGGGATGCAGATGAGCTGGCAGCCGGGCTGAGTACAGACCTGGGGGAGGATGACAGACATCCCCACAGCCCGAGAGGATCAACCAGAAACTGAATTAAGGGGAACCGATAGGAACTGTAATTAAAGACACATGATGGTCTCAGGGAATTTGAAAAAACAATGGAACAGCAATAGCCGATGAGCAATGTATGCAAACACATATAGAAAGTATGTCCTACAGATAAGCAATCCCATTTCCAGAAATTACCTACTTTGCACTAAATGGAATTAATGTTAATTTGTGTAGATGCTGGCCCCAAAGTGTCAGCTTTTATTATTATTTGCTCAATGTAGTTAGATTAAAAGGTACATATTCAAAGGTGATAAAGTGTGAGATGAAAAGAGACCAGATCACAAAAGGTCTCAGAGGTTCTGCTGGGGAGATGAGAGTTTCCCTAGAGCTGGGAATGCGCTGAAGCATTACAAGCAACATATTAATCACCTGTGTTAAGTGTGGTATGTAACAGATAATTACTGCTTTCTTTCAAATATAGAATAATTGTCATGAAACAAACACATTAGGTGGGTCTTTTCAGTTCTCTCCAGTCTGACAGTGCATCTACTGAGAGCAATCTTTAGACTCTGCCTCTAATGATCAACACACGTCCCAGGGAAGAAACAAAATTTAGGTTCCATATGAACTCCTTAAACAATGACACTGCTCCTGAGCTTTGCATCCTGGTGACTGCCCTAAGACAGCATCAGCAGAAGACAAGGACAAAGAGACCTCATTGGAAGAATGTCATCTCCACACACTTGAACCACAACCTCATTAACAGATGCCAGAAGTGATTCAAAGGGTGTGTCAGTTCTGCTTCCTGCCCTCTGCAAACAACAGCTGATGGATGCAAGGCAGGGCAAGAAGTGGGTGGTGGGAGAGAAGGAAGCAGCATTTTACTGACAGAAATATCTTCTAGATAAGGTTGAGCCCACAAATGCTAAATAGTTAGTCCTCCCAAAAGATCTTTTTTAATCCTTGGTATAATTAGGGTCTCAGCACTCTTGCCTCAGTTTCTCTCATTATATCTGGATGATGGTACAAAACTGAGTTGAGGTCAAATGCCTTTGTGTGATGTTATCCCTGGAAGTTCCTAAATGTTCTCATCTCAGAACCAGGACGGACTCAGGAGGAAATCAACATTGACTGAGTGCCAGCTCACCTGCTATCAGCTGAGTATTTTCCTTACATCGACCTTGGAAAATTGTCTCATCTCCTCCCTACCTTGCCCCCCACCAACCATCTGTCATTATCTCTCTGAAGCAGGAAGATTTTGAAAATAGTCAGATCATTGCACAGTATCTTTTATTGTTACCGTTGTTGCCCCAAGTCTAGAATCCCATAAGTGGCCTCCTGCATTCCCTGTTGGAAGGCATCTCAAAAACACACTACTGAATCCACTGGAGAGGACATAGGACCAACTGGAAGAGCAAGAGATTGGACAGGGCTTCTGCCCAGAAAGCACCAGAACATCATATTCTGTCTCTTTCACTCCAGAGTAATTTCAGGGGAATCTCCTGGAAGGCAGCTGGAGAAGTGGATACAATGTTCAACTTATTCACCCTCTGCATCTATTGCAGATGGGTCATTGCTGGGTGCCATGTGGCAAATAAAGATTTTCTAATATTCTTCCATCTAAATGGTCTCTCTGTTCTTAAGTCACAGAGGACCCAAGAAGTTATGACCATTGGAGGGGTTGGTTTTGACAACTTAACACACAATATAAGTATTAGTAAATATTATTGAGTTAAGCATTAGTACTTAAGACATATTGCCAGGAATGCTATATGCTAGAAATTGATCATTGCCTACTTCTTATTCATTATAAGTTCTTCCATAATAGAAACCTGATTTTGTTGGAGGCATCAATGTGCTCTGACACTAAACTACTTTTTCTTCTTTTTAAATTTAAATTATTTTATTGTTGTTCAATTACAGTTGTCTGAATTTTCTCCCCACCTTTCCTCCCACTCCTCCCCCTCCAAACCCACCTCCCTCCCTTGCTTCCACCCTCCCCTTTGGTTTTGTCTATATGTCCTTTAAAGTATTTTCTGAAAACACTTCTCACTATTTCCTCCCCCTCCCCTCTGGCTATTGTCAGATTGTTTTTAATTTCAATGTTTCTGGTTATATTTTGTTTGCTTTTTTCTTTTCTTGATTATGTTTCAGTTAAAGGTGAAATCATATGGTATTTGTCCCTCACTGCCTGGCTTATTTCACTTAGCATAATGCTCTCCAGTTCCATCCATGCTGTTGCAAAGGGTAGGACCTCCTTCTTTCTCTCTGCTGCATAGAATTCCATTGTGTAAAGGTACCATTGTTTCTTGATCCACTCATTCGCTGATGGGCACTTAGGTTGCTTCTAGCACTTGGCTGTTATAAATTGTGCTGCTATGAACATTGGGGTGCATAGGTTCTTTTGGATTGGTGTTTCAGTGTTCTTAGGGTATAACCCCAGCAGTGGAATTGCTGGGTCAAAAGGCAGATCCATTTTAAGTTTTCTGAGGAAATTCCATACTGCTTTCCACAGTGGCTGCACCAGTCTGCATTCCCACCAACAGTACACTAGGGTCCCCTTTTCTCCACATCCTCTCCAATACTTGTTTGTTGATTTGTTTATGTTCGCCATTCTGATGGGTGTCAGGTGGTATCTATTGTTGTGGTTTTAATTTGCATCTCTCTGATGGCTAGTGATGCTGAGCATCTTTTCATGTGTCTCTG
The DNA here is from genome assembly GCA_004027475.1 of Anoura caudifer. Taxonomy (NCBI): domain Eukaryota; kingdom Metazoa; phylum Chordata; class Mammalia; order Chiroptera; family Phyllostomidae; genus Anoura; species Anoura caudifer. The sequence goes on along the minus strand of PVKU01015693.1, from coordinate 10,529 downwards.
GGCCCTCTGCATGTCCTCCATGGAGAAGTGTTTGTTCAAGTCTTTTGCCCATTTTTTAATTGGGTTGTTTGCCTTCCTGGAGTGGAGTCATGTGAGTTTTTATATATTTTGGAGATCAAGCCCTTGTCCGAGGTGTCATTGGCATATATGTTTTCCCATACAGTTGGCTCTCTTTTTATTTTAATGCTGTTTTCTTTAGCCATGCCGAAGCTTTTTAATTTGATGAGGTCCCATTTGTTTATTCTTTCCTTTATGTCCCTTGCTTTAGGGGACATATCCTTGAAGATATTGCTGCGTGCAATGTCTGAGATTTTCCTACCAATGTTTTCCTCTAGGACTTTAATGGTGTCATGACTTATATTTAAATCTTTTATCCACCTTGAGTTTATTTTTGTGCATGGTGTAAGTTGGTGATCAAATTTCATTCTTTTTGCATGTAGCTGTCCATATCTTCCAACACCATTTGTTGAAGAAGCTATTTTTGCTCCATTGTGTGCTTCTCCCCCCTTTTTCAAATATTAATTGACCGTAGAGACTTGGGTTTGTTTCTGGGCTCTCTGTTCTGTTCCATTGATCTATGTGCCTGTTTTTATACCAGTAGCAGGCTGTTTTGATTACAGTGGCCTTGTAATACAGTTTGGAATCAGGTATTGTGTTTTCTCCTGCTGTGTTCTTCTTTCTCACAATTGCTGCAGCTATTCAGGGTCATTTATGATTCTACATAAAATTCTACATAAATGTTTGTTCTAGATCTGTGAAATATGTCATGGCTATTTTGGGTAGTATGGCCATTTTGATGATGTTAATTCTTCCAATCCATGAGCATAGTACACACTTTCATTTGTTTATGTCTTTCTTAATTTCTTTCTTCAGTGTTGTATAGTTTTCTGAGTACAGGTCTTTTACCTCCTTGGTTAGATTTATTCCTAGGTACTTTATTTTTCTTGTTACTATATCAAATGGGATTTTTTCCTAATTTCTGTTTCTGATGTTTCATTGTTGGTGTACAAAAATGCCTTTGATTTCTGAGTATTGACTTTGTATCCAGCTGTTTTGCCAAATTCACTTATTAGGTCAAGTAGTTTTCTAGTGGAATCTATAGGATTTTCTGTGTACACTATCTATGTCATCTGCAAACAGTGACAGTTTTGTTTCCTCCTTTTCAATTTGGATGCCTTTTACTTCTTTTTCTTGTCTGATTCCCGTGGCTAGGACTTCCGGTACTATGTTGAATAGGAGTGATAAAAGTGAGCATCCTTGTCTTGCTCCTGATCTTAGTGGGAAAGCTCTAAGTTTTTGCCCATTGAGTATGATGTTGGCTGTAGGTCTCTCATATATGGCCTTTATTATGTTGAGGAATGCTCCCTCTATTCCCACTTTGCTGAGTGTTTTTATCATAAATGGGTGTTGTACCTAATCAAATACTTTTTCTGCATCTATTGATATGATCATGTGATTTTTGTCTTTTGTTTATGTGGTGTATTGTGTTTATTGATTTGTGAATATTGTACCATCTCTGCATCCCTGGGGAGAATCCCACTTGGTCATGGTGTATTATCTTTTTAATGTATTGCTGGGTGCAATTTGCCAATATCTTGTTGAGGATTTTAGCATCTATGTTCATCAGTGATATTGGCCTGAAGTTTTCTTTCTTTGCTATGGCTTTATCTGGTTTTGGGATTAGAATGATGTTGGCTTCATAAAAACTGTTTGGGAGTCTTCTATATTCTCAAATATTTTTTGAAATAATCTGTGGAGGATGGGGGTTATCTCTCCCTTAAGTGATTTGTAAAATTCTCATGTGAAACCATCTGGTCCAGGGCTTTTGTGTGTCGGAAACTTCTTAATTAATGTTTCAATTTCACTAGGTGTCATTGGTCTGTTCAGATTTTCTGCTTCTTCTTTACTGAGCACTGGTAGATTATATTTTTCTAGAAATGTGTCCATTTCACCAAGGTTTTCAAATTTCTTGACATATATAGTTCTTCATAGTAATTTCTTACAATCCTTTGTACTTCTGTGGTATCTGTTGTAATCTCTTCTTTCATTTCTGATTGTGTTTATTTGGGTCCTCTCTCTTTTTTTTCTTGATGAGCCTGCTTAAAGTCTCATCTATTTTGTTTATTTTTTCAAAGAACCAGCTCCTGGATTCATTGATTCTTAAAATTGTGCTTTTAGTCTCTATGTCATTTAATTCTCCTATGATCTTGTTTATTTCCTTCCTTCTACTTGCTCTGGGCTGTCTTTGTTGTTGTTCCTCAAGTTCTTGTAGGCATAGGGTTAAGTTGTTTGTTTGAGATGTTTCTATCTTTTTTAGGTAGGCCTGTATCGCTATGAACTTCCCTCTGAGGACTGCCTTTGCTGTGTCCCATAAGTTTTGGGTTGTTGTGAGTTCATTTTTGTTTGTTTCCAGAAATTTTTGGTTTCCTCCTTAATTTCATTCTTGACCTACTCGTTGTTTAATCTCCATGATTTTGAGGACTTTGGGTTTTTTCCTTTGGGGTTGGTTTCTAGTTTCATTCCCTTGTAGTCAGAGAAAATGCTTGGTATGATTGCAATTTTCTTGAATTTGTTGAGGCTTGTTTTGTGTCCTATCATATGGTCTATCTTTGAAACTGTTCCATGTGCATTTGAAAAGAATGTGTATTTAGTTTCTTTGGGATGAAGAGCTCTATATATATCAGTAAAATCCATTTCATCTAGGGCATTGTTAAGTGCCACAATATCTTTGTTGATATTTTGTTTAGAAGATCTGTCCATTTTTGACAGTGGGGTGTTAAAATCTCCTACTATAATTGTGTTGCTGTCAATATCTTTCTTGAAGTCCTCAAAGATTTTCTTTATGTATTTGAGTGCTCCTATGTTGGGTGCATACATATTTACTATGTTTATGTCTTCTTGATGGATTCTTCCCTTGAGTATTATGAAGTGACCTTCTGAGTCTCTTTTTATGTTTTTTTTTTAAGTCTATTTTGTCCAATATAAGTATTGCTACCCTGGCTTTTTTTTTCCCTGTCCATTTACTTGGAGTATTTGTTTCTAACCCTTCACTTTCAGTCTGTTAGTCTTTGTTCTGAGGTGGGTGTATTGTAGGCAGCATATGTGTGGGTCATGTTTTCTTATCCATTCCTCTATTCTGTATCTTTTGATTGGGAAATTTAATCCACTTACATTTAAGGTTATTATTGATAGGTACTTATTCATTGCCATTCTTTGTACCTGTGTTCCTCTCTCTTTCACTGTTTTTCTTCCTGTTTTTAAAGCAAACCCTTTAGCATCTTCTGCAGAGCTGGTTTGGAGGAGGTATATTCTTTGAGGCTTCTTTCATTCAGGAAGTTCCTTATTTGGCCTTCTATCTTGATTGAAAGCCTTGCTGGGTAAAGTAGTCTTGGCTGCAGGGCTCTGGTTTTCATTACTTGGAATATTTCTTGCCATTCCCTTCTGGCTTGGAGCATTTCCATTGAGATGTCAGCTGCTATTCTTATTGAGGCTCCCTTGTATGTGACTTCCTGTTTTTCTCTTGTTGCCTTTAAGTTTCTCTCTTTATCTTGGAATTTTGTCATTTTAATTATGATGTGTCTTAAAGTGGGCCTCTGTGGGTTCCTCTTGATTGGAACTCTCTGTGTTTCCTGGATTTGTGTAACTTTTTCTCTCATCAAATTAAGGAAGTTTTCCATCATTACTTTTTCAAATAGGTTTTCTATCCTTTGATCTTCTTCTTCTCCTTCTGGGATCCCTATTATATGGATATTATGTTTCATGTTGTCCTGCATGTCCTTTAACCCCTCTTCATTCTTTCTGAGCCTCTTTTCCTTGTCTTGCTCATTCTGGGTGTTTTTTTCAACCTTGTCCTCCAGCTCAATGATCTGATCCTCTGCTTCATCAAGCCTGCTTTTGATTCTTTCTACTGTTCAGAAATTGCATTCTTCATTTCCTCTTGGCCCTTGTTGATAGTTTCTATTTCCTTTTTCATGTTGATAAGTTTGCAGTGAGTTCATTGTAGTTTCCCCTATAGTTTCTGGTAATTCTCTGTGAGCTCATTGAGCTTCCTGATAACCATTGCTTTGAACTCAATATCTGATAGTTGACTTGCTTCTATTTCATTTAGCATTCTTTCTGAGGTTTCCTCCTTTCCTTTCATTTGGGGATTGTTTCTTTGTCTTCTCATTGTTTGTGAGACTCTTCTTGTTAACCTCTGATTCTTAAATTTATCTGTTCTGACTCCCTGTGTTTATGATGTGAACTTCTGTGGTAGAATACCTGTGAGATTCAGTGGTGCCATCTTCTTGATCTCCCAAACTCACTGGTCTTGGGCTGTTATTTATGTTGGCTCTGTGTATGTCTTTTGGTTTTGAATGCTGTTGGGTCTTTCTTTGGTGGGTCCTTCCTACCAGCTGGTTAACTTAGGGTCACTCTGTCCACCACTTCTTGTATTCTGTTGTGCAGGTGTGGGCAGGTTATGTTGAAGCTGGTTCTTTTGTGTGTACAAGACTTTGAGGATTCTCTCTTGCTCTTGTTCAGTCATTAGTTCTGGGTATTTTCTCCACTATTTAGCTGTATTTCCAGATAGGTCCTGGGTTGAGTTAGTGTGGCTTCCACTCCCTCCTTCACCTTCTTCTGTTGTTATCTGTTGGTGGCTCTTCTGTTGGTGAGTTTCCTCTTCCAGTAGGAATCCTGGTGTTCACAGCTTCCACCTAGTTGTCTCAGCTGTTGGGATGCCCCCTCTTTGGGTCCAACTCTGGTCTTTTCACAGTTCCAGGTTTTTTGTCTCATGTCTCGTGTTTCAATGTCCTCTACAATTTTTGTCTCCTATCTTCATATATGCTGGGATACTGTTGGCTATTCACTCTGTTCCTCAGTAGATCGACTAGGTGTTTCACCCATGTGCAGGGGGAAGTGGGCTCCGTTCCCACCTACCTCACTGCCATCTTAAGGCTCAATGGCCAGATGAAGAGGCATGGGGCAGTGTCCTGAACAAAGGTGCATCAGTCTTTGTGGAGTTTGGGGCCTGGCTTGGGGATACATGGAAGCACTGTAGTTCACCAACCTGGAACCTCTCCTAAACTACTTTTTCAAGCCTCAGTTTAAGATAGGGTAGGGCCCGGGCTGGGTATCTCAATGGTTAGAGCATTTGTCCTGATACAGCAACATTGCTGGTTCAGTCTCCAATCAGGGCACATACAAGAATCAACCAATGACTGCATAACTAGGTGGAACAAAAGATTGATGTTTCTCCCCCTGTTTCTCTCTCACTCAATCAATCAATAAAAAATTTTAAGAGAAGGAAGATGGTGGCATGGTAAGAGGAAGCACATTCCTCTTCCCCGTACACACAGGAGAAAAACCTGGCTAATTTACAGAAACACAGCAAACAGACATTAGAAAAACAGCATATTGGAAAACAGGAAATTGAAAATTGCGGTGGACATTGAAAAACCAGATGGTAAGGAGAGTACTCCAGCAGCACAGAGACCAGGGCAGGGGCTGAGATTGTGGGCCAGCGCTGGCCATAAGACTCTAGGAAGGGAGGGAGCCAGGTTGACCTCTCCCTGATAAGCCAAATAGGATTTCAGCAGCACCAGGATAAACCTGGTTGCTTGAAATCCACAGAGAGGAGTTAAGATCTCATAGTCCTGAGAGGACTGTGCATCAGAGCTCACGTGACTGTGCCCACGTGCCATTGGGAACAGCTGCGAGGGCATCCATCAGTGCCAGCACACCACCGGGGACCTGCATGGACTGCTGGGATATCGTAGGCATCTGTGTGAGACCTGTGTGGGGGTTAATTTGTGCTCACATGACTGTCGGCACCTGTGCATAGAAGGCTGGGAGATCATTAGCGCTTGTGCCAGACCATGGTAGGTGCACGCCACCTCAGAAGATACACCTGAGGCCCTGTGTGAAGAGGCCCTGGGCTAGCTCTGAGGACAGTAGCCCAAAGATTACTGAGTGCTGAACAGGGAGAAAAACGATACGATCACCCCTTGGCCACTGCAGTCAGCAAGGTCAGAAGAACTGGCTTGGCAAGATTGATAACAGCAAGAGTTGGTGTTTTTGGTTTTGTTTTTTCTTTTTTAAAATTAATTTTTCATTATTTTTATCCCCAAATTTTTTTGCTTCTCATGACTTCTTTCTTATTTTATTCCTTCTTCCTTTCTTTCCAATCTTATCTCTTCTTCCTTTCTCTTTTTTCTTTTCTTTTTCTTTCTGCTTTTCTTTATTCTCTTTTCATTTCTTCTTCTTTTCTTTGTTTTCTTCCTCTATTCTCTTTTTAAATACCTATGAGTGAGACAAAAACAAAACAAAACAAAAAAACCTGGAACTGTGGAAAGACCAGAGTTGGTCCCAAAGAGGGGGCATTTCAACAGCTGAGACACTGGAAGCTGTGAACACCAGGATACCCAAAGGAGATAGCACCACTGAATCTCATAGGTATTCTAACACAGAAGTTCACACCATAAACCCAGGGAACCAGAACAAATCAATTTAAGAAACTGAGCCTAACTAGAAGAGCTTCACAAGCAATGGGAAAACAAAGAAACAATCCCCAAATGAAAGAAAAGGAGGAAGCCCAGAAAGAATTCTAAATGAAATGGAGGCAACTCAACTATCAGATTTTTAGTTCAAAGCAATGGTTATCAGGAAGCTCAATGAGCTCTCAATGAGCTACCAGAAACTACAGGGAAGCTATGATGAACTCACTGTAAACTACATCAACATGAAAAAGTAAATAGAAACTATCAACAAGGGCCAAGAGGAAATGAAAAATACAATTTCTGAATTGAAGAACACAGTGGAAGGAATGAAAAGCAGAATTGATGAAGCAGAAGATCACATCAGTGAGTTGGAGGACAAAGTAGAAAAAAACATCGAGGAAGAGCAAGAAAAGGAAAAGAGGCTCAGAACGAATGAAGAGGGATTAAGAAAAATGCAAGACAATATGAAACGTAATAGTATCCATATAATAGGGATACCAGAGGGAGAAGAAGAAGAGCAAGGGTTAGAAAACCTATTTGAAAAAGTAATGATGGAAAACTTCCCTAATTTGATGAGAGAAGAAGTCACACAAATCCAGGAAACACAGACAGTCCCAATCAAGAGGAACCCAAAGAGACCCACTTTAAGACACATCATAATTAAAATGGCAAAATTCCAAAACAAAGAGAGAATCTTAAAGGCAGCAAGGGAGAAAAAGGAAGTAACACACAAGGGAGCCCAATAAGGTTAGCAGCTGACTTCTCAATGGAAACACTCCAAGCCAGAAGGGAATGGCAAGAAATATTGCCAGTAATGAGAACCAAAGGCCTGCAACCAAGACTACTTTACCCAGCAAGGCTTTCAATCAAGATAGAAGGCCAAATAAGGAGCTTCTCAGACAAAAGAAGTCTAAAAGAATACACCTCCACCAAACCAGTTCTGCAAGAGATACTAAAGGGACTGCTTTAAGGAAAGGAAGGAAAAGAGAGAGGGGGGAGAGGAACACACATACAAAAATGGCAATGAATAAGTACCTATCAATAATAACCTTAAATGTAAATGCATTAAATGCTCCAATCAAAAGGCATAGAGTGGCTGAATGGATAAGAAAGCATGACCCACACATATGCTGCTTACAAGAGACCCACCTCAGGACAAAAGACTTACACAGACTCAAAGTAAAGGGCTGGAAACAAATATTCCAAGCAAATGGACAGGAAAAAAAAAGCCAGGGTAGCAATAGCCATATCAGACAAAATAGACTTCAAAAGAAGAGCCATAAAGAGACACCCAGAGGCCACTTCATAATATTCAAGGGAAGAATCCACCAGGAAGACATAAACATTGTAAATATATATGTACCCAACATAGGAACACCTAAATACATCAAGAAAATCTTGGAGGACTTCAAGAAAGACATAGATAGCAACACAATTATACTATGGGATTTTAACACCCCACTGTCAAAAATAGACAGATCTTCTAAACAAAATATCAACAAAGATATTGTGGCATTGAACAACACTCTAGATGAAATGGACTTCACTGATATATATAGAGCTCTTCATCCCAAAGAAACTAAATACACATTCATTTCAAATGCATATGGAACATTTTTAAAAATACACCACATGATAGGACACAAAACTAGCCTCAACAAATTCAAGAAAATTGAAATCATACCAAGCATTTTCTCTAACCAAAGGGATTGAAACTAGAAACCAACCCCAAGGGGAAAAACCAAACACTCAAAATCATGGAGATTGAATAGCATGCTATTAAACAATGAATGGGTCAAGAATGAGATTATGGAAGAATCAAAAAGTTTCTGAAAACAAATGAAAATAAACTCACAACAACCCAAAACTTATGGGACACAGCAAAGGCAGTCCTCAGAGGGAAGTTCATAGCAATACAGGCCTACATAAAAAAGATAGAAACATTCCAAACAAAGAACCTAACCCTACATCTACAAGAACTTGAGGAACAACAACAAAGACAGCTCAGAGCAAGTAAAAAGAAGGAAATAACCACGATCACAGGAGAATTAAATGACATAGAGACTAAAAGCACAATTCTAAGGATCAATGAATCCAGGAGCTGGTTCTTTGAAAAGATAAACAAATTAGACAAGACTTTAAGCAGGCTCAACAAGAAAAAAAGAGAGAGGACCCAAATAAACACAATCAGAAATGAAAGAGGACAGATTACAACAGATACCACAGAAGTACAAAGGATTGTAAGAAATTACTATGAAGAATGATATGCCAAGAAATTTGAAAACCTTGGTGAAATGGACACATTTCTAGAAAAATATAATCTGCCAAAACTCAATGAAGAAGAAGAGTAAGCCTGAACAGACCAATAAGAGCAGATGAAATTGAAGCAGTAATCAAAAACTTTCGACACACAAAAGCCCTGGACCAGATGGTTTCACATGAGAATTCTACAAAGAATTTAAGGAAGAGCTAACCCCTGTCCTTCACAGACTATTCCAAAATATCCAAAATGATGGAAGACTCCTAATCTCTTTTTATGAAGCCAGCATCATCCTAATCCCAAAACCAGATAAAGACACAACAAAGAAAGAAATTTCAGGCCCATATTGCTGATGAACATAGACACTAAAATCCTCAATAAAATATTGGCAAACCACATCCAACAATACATTAAAAAGATAATACACCATGACCAAGTGGGATTCATCCCAGGGATGCAAGGATGGTTCAATATTTGCAAATCAGTAAATGTAATACATCACATAAACAAAAGCAAAGACAAAAATCATATGATCGTATCAATAGATGCAGAAAAACCATTTGATAAGGTATAGCACCCATTATGATAAAAACACTCAGCAAAGTGGGAATAGAGGGAGCATTCCTCAACATAATAATGAGGCCATATATGTAGGCCATATATGAGAGACCTACAGCCACCATCATACTCAATGGGCAAAAACTAAAATCTTTTCCACTAAGATCAGGAACAAGACAAGGTTGTCCATTTTCATCACTTCTATTCAATATAGTATTGAAAGTATTGGCCACAGCAATTAGACAAGAAAAGGAAATAAAAGGCATCCAAATTGGAAAGGAGGAAATAAAACTCGTTGTTTGCAGATGACATGATAGTGTACATACAAAATCCTATAGACTCAGCCAAAAAGCTGCTCATCCTAATAAATGAACTTGGCCAAACAGCTGGATACAAAGTCAATATCCAGAAATCAAAGGCATTTCTGCATACCAACAATGAAAGAGCAGAAGCAAAAGTCAAGAAAAAAATCCCATTCGATATAGCAAAAAGAAAAATAAAATACCTAGGAATAAACCTAACCGAGGAGGTAAAAGACCTGTACACAGAAAACTACACAACACTGAAGAAAGAAATCAAGGAAGACACAAACAAATGGAAACATATACCATGTTCATGGATCAGAAGAATTAACATCATCAAAATGTCCATACTACTCAAAGCAATTTACAGATTCAATGCAATACCTATTGAAGTACCAATGGCATATTTCACAGACATAGAACAAACATTTCAAAAATTTACATGGAACCATAAACAACCTCAAATAGCTGCAGCAATTTTGAGAAAGAAAAGCAAAGTAGGAGGGATCGAAATACCTGATACCAAACTGTATTACAAGGCCACTGTAATCAAAACAGCCTGATACTGGCACAAAAACAGGCACATGGACCAGTGGAATAGAACAGAGAGCCCAGAAATAAACCCAATTCTCTATGGTCAATTAATATTTGACAAAGGAAGCAGCAACATAAAATGGAGTAAAAGTAGCCTCTTCAACAAGTGGTGTTGGGAGAATTGGACAGCTACATGCAAAAAAAAAAAAATGAAACTTGAACACCAACTTACACCATACACAAAAATAAATTCAAGGTGGATAAAAGATTTAAATATAAGCCGTGACACCATTAAAGTCTTAGAGGAGAACGTAGGCAGGAAAATCTCAGATATTTCATGCAGCAACATTTTTACTGATATGTCCCCTAAAGCAAGGGACATAAAGGAAAGAATAAACA
>PVKU01015692.1:0-17331 GCA_004027475.1 Anoura caudifer | reverse complement strand
AGAAAGAAAGAAGGAACTCCTACCCTTCGCGACAGCATGGATGGAGCTGGAGAGCATTATGCTAAGTGAACTAAGCCAGGCAGTGAAAGACAAATACCATATGATCTCACCTTTAACAGGAACCTAATCAACAGAACAAACAAACAAGCACAATATAACCAAAGACACTGAAAATGAGAAGGGGTTGATAGTCACCAGAGGGGAGAAGGGTGGGAATTTCAGGGGGATAGGGGAAGAGTTTAGAGCAACAATTATAAAGGTCACATGGACAAAACTAGCTGGGGTGGAAATGGGAGGGGGGTGGGGAGGACTGGGGCAGTGGGCTGGAATGGGAGCAAAAGACAGAAAACTGTACAAAAACATTAAAATAAAATTAAAAAAAAAGAATCAAACCTGTGAACTTTTGGTTCACAGGATGATATTTCAACCAACTGAGCCACACCAGCCGGGGCAAGTACTTTGCATTATTCATTTATTCTACCTTTCTTGTATTCATTCAAATACAAATTTAATACAAGTACTTCATGCATTTCAGAAAAATTAAATGTCACTAATCACCAGAATGAAAAAAGTTTAAAACAATTATACCAATCAATAATAAATACAATGAACATTTTGGTATATAGCCATTTAACACTTACATATAGGCTGGTACAGATAAATACACAATTACTTTCATATTATTAGATATTTAAGCTCTTTAGATTTTTTGTTATTATACTTAACCCTGCTATAAACATCCTTGCAGCTAAATTGTAATAGCTATTTTCTAAGAAAAAATGTTAGAAGTGAAAGGTCAAAAGGCAAGAAAATATTTAAGACTTTTAAATATTGTCAAAATGCATTGCAGGAATATTGCTTGATACACACTCAGCTGCCATTAAAAATAATAATGATTGTGACAATAATATTACAGCCACCCAGTCTCTCTGGTGTCTCACCAGTAATCAGTATCATCATTCTTCTTAAGGTCTGTTAATTTGACAGATTAAAACATATAATGGTATCTTCTAAACAGAAGAGTCTTTCTAAATTAGTGAATCAACAAACATTTATTGAGTACCTACTGTGTCAGATACTGTACTAAGCTCTGAAATTCACATAACCAAAGAAGACACCAACATTGGCTCCAAAGAATTTAAACGCTAGTGGGGAATTCAGACATGTACACAAATGATAGACATGAAATATGCTACCATGAAAGCTATATCAGAAGTAAAAGTAAAAGTTATAGGAGAGCTGCCATCAATAAGTGGTTTACCTGAGCCCACTTAAGCATACAAAGGCATTTCTATTTTCCATGACCTGCGATTCATATACAAAAGAAGCCAGATATTCAAATATGAGAGAACTGAAAAGTACACAGACTTTGGAAGAAAGCAAAGAAACTACCAAATTATATATGCCAACCTAAAAAGATTAACAAGGGCTGGATATAGCAGGAAATGCATCTGCATTTTTTACACAGAAAACCAACAACCTGTTAAGCTATGTGCTCTGCTACGAGCAGAAGGTGAGTGTCAATGTTTCTAGGAGAAATCCTTATGGTTGGACAACTATGATCTAATCACCATTTACCATTTCAACACACAGAGGAGTGAAAGTATTTAGAACCAAATACAAACATATTTCTAAAGCTTACTATGTTCTTTTTTTATTGTTGTTCCAGTACAGTTGCCTCCATTTTCACCCCACCATGCCCCACCACCCCAGCCATCCCACCTCCTACCCTCAAACCTACACCCTTTGGCTTTGTCCATGTATCCTTTATACATGTTTCTTGATGGCCCTTCCCCTTTTATCTCCCATTATCCCTCTCCCCCTCCTCTCTAGTTACTGTCAATTTCTTCTTTATTTCAATGTCTCTGTTTGTATTTTGCTTGCTTGTTTGCTTGTGTTTTTTGTTCTTTTGAGATTGTGTTTTGAGGGTTTTTTCCATTTTTTTTATTTCATTGTTGTTCAGGTACAGTTGTCTCCATTTTCACCCCACCATGCCCCTCCACCCCAACCATCCACACCTCCCTCCCCTGATTCCACCCCCCTTGGTTTTGCCCCTGTGTTCTTTATAATTGTTCCTGAAAACCCTTCACCCTTCCCCTCCATTATCCCCACCCATCTCCCTTCTGGTTACTGTCCATTTGTTCTTAATTTCAATGTCTCTGGTTATATTTTGCTTGATTGTTTGTTTTTTGATTAGGTTCCACTTATAAGTGAGATCACATGGTATTTGTCTTTCACCACCTGGCTTAAACTTAGCATAATGCTCTCCAGTTCCATCCATGCTGTAGCAAAGGGCAGGAGCTCCTTCTTTCTTTCTACTGCACAGTATTCCATTGTATAGATGTACCTCAGTTTTTGATCCACTCATTTACTGATGGGCACCTAGATTGCTTCCAGAACTTGGCTATTGTAACTTGTGCTTCTATGAACATTGGGGTGCATAGGTTCTTTTGAATTAGTGTTTCAGGATTCTTAGGGTATAATCCCAGCAGTGGTATTGCTGGGTCAAAAGGCAGTTCCATTTTTAGTTTTCTGAGGTAATTCCATACTGTTTTCCACAGTGGTTGCACCAGTCTGCATTCCCACCAACAGTGCAGTAGGGTTCCCTTTTCTCCACAACCTCTCCAACACTTGTTTGTTTATTTGTTTGTGATGGTCATTCTGATCAGTGTGAAGTGGTATCGCATTGTGGTTTTAATTTGCACCTCTCTGATGGCTAGTGATGCTGAGCATCCTTTCATATGTGTCTGGGCCCTCTGTATGTCCTTCTTGAAAAAGTGTCTGTTCAGGTCATTTGCCCATTTTTTAATTGGGTGGTTTGTTTCCTGGAATGGAGTCATGTGAGTTCTTTATATATTGGACATCAAACCCTTGTCTTAGGTATCATTGACACATATGTTTTCCCATGTTGTTGGTTGTCTTTTCATTTTAGTGCTGTCTTCTTTATCTGTCCAAAAGCTTTTTATTTTGATGAAGCCCTTTTTGTTTATTCTTTCCTTTATGTCCCTTGCTCTAGGGGACATATCAGTAAAAAATATTGCTGCATGGAATGTCTGAGATTTTCCTGCCTATGTTGTCCTCTAGGACTTTTATGGTGTCACAACATATATTTAAGTCTTTTATCTACCTTGATTTATTTTTATTTATGGTGTAAGTTGGTGATCAATTTTCATTTTTTGCATGTAGCTGTCCAAGTCTCACAACACCATTTGTTGAAAAGGCTATTTTTACTGTAGTTTATGCTTCTGCCACTTTGTCAAATATTAATTGACCATAGAGACTTAGGCTTATTTCTGGATTCTATTCAGTTCCATTGATTTATATATCTATTCATATGCCAGTACTAGGTTGATTTGATCCCTCCTTCTTTTTTCTTCTTTCTCAAAACTGCTGCAGCTATTCAGAGTCATTTATGGTTCCATATAAATTTTTGAAATGGTTGTTCTATATCTGTGAAATATGCCATTGGTACTTTAATAGGGATTGCATTGAATCTATAAATTGCTCTGGGTAGTATGGACCTTTTGATGATGTTAATTCTTGCAATCCATGAACATGGTATATGCTTCCGTTTGTGTCTTCCTTAATTTCTTTCTTCAGTGTTGTGTAGTTTTCTGAGTAAAGGTCTTCACTGTTTTGGTGAGGTTTATTCCTAGGTACTTTGTTTTGTTTGTTGCTATAGCAAATGGGATATTTTTCCTGATTTCTGATTCTGATCTTTTGTTGTTAGTGTATAAAAAATGCCTTCAATTTCTGAGTATTGACTTTGAACTCTGGTATTTTGCCAAATTCACTTATTAGGTCAAGTAGTTTTTTGGTGGAGTCTATAGGGTATTTTATGTACACTATCATATCACCTACAAACAGTAACAGTTTTACTTCCTCCTTTCCAGTTACTATATTCTTTCTTCCTCTCTATACTAATGATAGGTAAAGCAGTATCATTTACCAAACACTAATATATGCCAGGGGTATTCACATAGTACCTCATTTAATCTTCTACATTTCCCTTAACATCATCCCTATGTATACAAAGTACGAACATTAAATTTATAGAGGATATGACACCTTGTGGCACAAGTTAAAACGGGAAGATTTTACTATTTTCTAGGGACAGAACCTATTTGATGTCCATTTTTACTCTCTTCCCAAAACAACTTCTGGTGTTATGAGGCAGCCTAGAGAGTATCTCCAACTTAGCATAGATCTTTTAGTTGCCTTAATTGCTCATTATAAATAAAATGAGAAGAAATTATATCTATTTTTCCTCATCAGAGTTGTAAATTTTAATAATAATTTAGTGTAAAATAAGATTATATTTTAATATAAAGTATATGCATACATATTTTGGATCCACTAATCATTACAGAAACACATTTTTACAGCTGTCTTAGGCTGTCTACATACAGAATAAAATGGGGAACTGAAGCGATTATTAATATCATTCTAGCCCTGACCAGGTAGTTCAGTTAGTTGGAGCATCCTCCTAACATGCTAAGGTTGTGGGTTTGATTACTGGTTGAGGCACATACAAAACAACAAATAAATGCATAAATAATTAGAGCAACAAAATTGATTGATCTCTTACTCTATCTAAAATCAATGAATAAAATTTTTAAAAAATATCATTGTAATCAAAACCATTCCCCTTAATTTTTGTATTGCTCATATAAACTGCTTTAAGGCCCAAGTAACCCAGACATTTTCTCAGTTTTTGATGTATATGGAGATACAGATTTCAACAGATCATTAATTACACACCTAAAAAGCCACCACATTAATGGAAAATGAATGGTCCTTGCTCTTTATGTCTGCATTGAGAACACTACATATGTTCTCTAACTTTATTATAAACACTTTAAAATAAAACTAGATCATATTTACAGCCATTTTTGGTGTTTTCTTATAATAAATTCTCTTTGTTATGCTTACTTTTAAAAACTTTGTCAGTGATTCATTTTATTTATGATAAAATCCTCTTACATAAGTTTTTTCCCCCTCCTGCTTAATTGTACTGTGAGTGAAAGGTCACTAGACCCAGATTTTCCATTTGTAATTTGAGAGGCAACATCACCCTTCAGGACTCTCCCATTTTCCTTTACTGAAACAGGAGTATTTAGGGACATTATAAGTGAATGTGGATGCCACTCTACATTTTACACTTCTAGCACTTGGAAAGGTTTTCATACCTCATGCTGCCTTGAAGAGCCTTGCATTAGCATTTTAAACACTCAAAAGGAGGGCAGAGTGAAAATGGTGGCGCGGTAAGAGGAAGCACATCCCTCTGCCCCCTTCACACAGGTGAAAAACCTGGCTGATTTACAGCAGAGCACAGCAAAGAGACACCAGAAACACAGCATAATTTAAAACAGGAGATTGAAAATTGCAGTGGACATTGAAAAACCAGATGGTTAGGAGAGTACTCCAGCAGTGCGGAGACCAGGGTGGGGGCTGAGATCCCGGGCCAGTGCTGGCCATAATACTCTAGGGAGAAAGGGAGTCAGGTCAACCATTCCCTGATCAGCCAAACAAGGTCTCAGCAGCACTGGGATAAACCTGTTTGCTTAAAATCTCACAGAGTGGTGTTAATATCCCATAGCCCTGGGAGGACTGTGCCTGGGAGCTCGCACGACTGTCTATACCCACGCGCCATTGGGAACACCTGCGCAGGCATCCATAGGCACCAGCACCCCACTGGGGGACCCGTGCTACAGTCGCTCAGTGCTACGGTCTCTTGGTGCCCACACACTATCAGGGAGCTGCGATAGGGTCTCTTGGCACCTCGCGCCATCAGGGATCTGCATGGACTGCTGTGAGATCTTACACACCTGTGTGCGACCTGCTTGGGGGTCGATTTGTGCTCACAGGTCAGTCGACACCTGTGCATGGAAGGCTGAAAGATCATTAGCGCTTGTGCGCATTCGACCACAGTAGGCACCGCCTCAGAAGATACACCTGAAGCCCTGTGTGAAGAGGCCCTGGGCTAGCTCTGAGGACAGTAGGCCAAAGATAACTGAGTGCTGAACACGGAGAAAAGTAATACCATCACCCCTTGGCCATAGCAGTCAGCAAGGCTAGAAAAACCAGGTTGCCAAGATTGATAACAGCAAGAGTTGGGGTTTTGGCTGGGTTTTTTTCTCTTTTTTTATTATTAATTTTTTATTATTTTTATCTTTTTTTACCCCTCAACTCCTTTTGTTTCTCGTTACTTCTTTCTTGTTCTATCCCTTCTTCCTTTCTTTCCAAGCTTATCTCTTCTTACTTTCTCTTTATTTTCTTTTCTTTTTCATTCTGCTTTTCTTTATTCTCTTTACATTTTTTTATTTTCTTTTTCCTCTTTTCTTTTTTCTTCCTCTTTTCCCTTTTTAAACACATACAAGTGAGACAAAAACAAAACAAAACAAAACAAAAAACCCTTGAACTGTGGAAAGACCAGAGTTGGTCCCAAAGAGGAGGCAGTCAAACAGCTGACACAGTGGAAGCCGTGAACACCAGGATAATCAAAGGAGACAGCACCACTGAATCTCACAGGCATTCTACCACAGAAGTACACACCATAAACCCAGGGAACCAGAACAAATCAATTTAAGAAGCTCAGCCTAACAAGAAGAGCCTCCAAAACAATGGGAAGACAAAGAAACAATCCCCAAATGAAAGGAAAGGAGGAAGCCCCAGAAAGAATGCTAAATGAAACAGAGGCAACTCAACTGTCAGATTTTGAGTTCAAAGCAATGCTTGTCAGGAAGCTCCAAGAGCTCTCAACGAGCTACCAAAAACTACAGGCAAGCTATGAGGAACTCACTGCAAACTATATCAACATGAAAAAGGAAATAGAAACTATCAACAAGGGCCAAGAAGAAATGAAAAATACAAATTCTGAACTGAAGAAAACAGTGGAAGGAATGAAAAGCAGAATTGATGAAGCAGAAGATTGGATCAGCGAGTTGGAGGACCAAGTAGAAAAAAAACAGAAAGAGCAAGAAAAGGAAAAGAGGCTCAGAAAGAATGAAGAGGGATTAAGAGAAATGCAAGACAATATGAAACATAATAATATCCATATAATAGGGATACCAGAGGGAGAAGAAGAAAAGCAAGGAATAGAAAACCTATTTGAAAAAGTAATGATAGAAAACTTCCCTAATTTGATTAGAGAAAAAGTCACACAAATCCAGGAAACACAGAGAGTCCCAATCAAGAGGAACCCAAAGAGGCCCACATCAAGACACATCATAACTAAAATGGCAAAATGCTAAGACAAAGAGAGAATCTTAAAGGCAGCAAGGGACAAAAAGGAAGTAACATACAAAGGAGCCCCAATAAAGTTAGCTGCTGACTTCTCAATGGAAACACTCCAAGTCAGAACAGAATGGCAAGAAATATTCCAAGTAATGAGAACCAAAGGCCTACAACCAAGACTACTTTACCCAGCAAGGCTTTCAATCAAGATAGAAGGCCAAATAAGGAGCTTCCCAGACAAAAGAAGTCTCAAAGAATACACCTCTACCAAACCAGTTCTGCAAGAGATGCTAAAGGGACTGCTTCAAGGAAAGGAAAGAAAGGAGAAAGAGAGGAGAGGAACACAGGTACAAAAATGACAATGAATAAGTACCTATCAATAATAACCTTAAATGTCAATGGATTAAATGTTCCAATCAAAAGGCATAGAATATCTGAATGGATAAGAAAGGATGACCCATAAATATGTTGCCTACAAGAGACCCACCTCAGGACAAAAAACTTACACACACTCAAAGTGAAGGGCTACAAACAAATTTTCCAAGCAAATGGACAGGAAAAAAAAAGCCAGGGTAGCAATACTCATATCAGACAAAATAGACTTCAAAAGAAGAGCCATAAACAGAGACGCAGAAGGTCACTTCATAATACTCAAGGGAAGAATCCACCAGGAAGACATAAACATTGTAAATATATATGCACCCAACATAGGAGCACCTAAATACATCAAGAAAATCTTAGAGGACTTCAAAAAAGATATTGACTGCAACACAATTACAGTAGGTGATTTTAACACCCCACTGTCAAAAATGGACAGATCTTGTAAACAAAATATCAACAAAGATATTGTGGCATTGAATAACATTCTGGATGAAATGGGATTAACTGATATATAGAGAGCCCTTCATCCCAAAGAAACTAAATATACATTCTTTTCAAATGCGCATGGAATATTCTCAAAGATACATCACATGATAGGACACAAAACAAGCCTCAACAAATTCAAGAAAATTGAAATCATACCAAGTATTTTCTCCAACCACAAGGGAGTGAATCTAGAAACCAACCCCAAGGGGAAAAACACAAATTCCTCAAAATCATGGATGTCAAATACCACGCTATTAAACAATGAAGGGGTCAAGAATGAAATTAGGGAGGAAATCAAAAAGTTTCTGGAAACAAAGAAAAAATGAACTCACAATGACACAAAACTTATGGGACACAGCAAAGGCAGTCCTCAGAAGGAAGTTCATAGCGATACAAGGCTACCTAAACATCTCAAACAACTTAACCCTATGCCTACAAGAACTCGAGGAACAACAACAAAGACAGGACAGAGCAAGGAGAAGGAAGGAAATAACTAAGATCAGAGCAGAATTAAATGACATAGAGACTAAAAGCACAATTTTAAGGATCAATGAATCCAGGAGCTGGTTCTTTGAAAAGATAAACAAAATCGACAAGCCTTTCAGCAGGCTCATCAAGAAAAAAAGGAGAGAGGACCCAAATAAACACAATCAGAAATTAAAGAGGAGGGCTTACAACTGACACCACAGAAATACAAAGGGTTGTAAGAAATTACTATGAAGAACTGTACACCAAGAAATTTGAAAAACTAGGTGAAATGGACAGTTTCTACAAAAATATAATCTCCCAAAACTCAATGAAGAAGAAGCAAAAAGCCTGAACAGACCAATAACAGCAGATGAAATTGAAGCAGTAACCAAAAAACTCCCAACAAACTAAAGCCCTGGACCAGATGGTTTCACGGGAGAATTTTACAAAGCATTTAAGGAAGAGCTAACCCCTATCCTTCACAAACTTTTCGAAAAACTCCAAAATGATGGAAGATTCCCAAGCTCTTTTTATGAAGCCAGGATCATCCTAATCCCAAACCAGGTAAAGACACAACAAAGAAAGAAAACTTCAGGCCAATGGTGCTGATGAATTTAGATGCTAAAATCCTCAACAAAATATTGGCAAACCGCATCCAAAAATACATTAAAAAGATCATACACCATGACCAAGTGGGATTCATCCCAGAGATGCAAGGATGGTTCAACATTCGCAAATCAGTAAATGTAATACATCACATAAACAAAAGCAAAGACAAAACTCACATGATTATATCAATACATGCAGAAAAAGCATCTGATAAGGTACAAAAATCCCATTTATGATAAAAAACAGTGAGCAAAGTGGGTATAGAGGGAACATTCCTCAGCATAATAAAGGCCATATGTGAGAGACCTACATCCAACATCACACTTAACAAGCAAAAAATTAAATCTTTTCCACTAAGATCAGGAACAAGACAAGGATGTCCACTTTCACCACTTCTATTCAATATAGTATTGGAAATCTTAGCCACAGTGATTAGACAAGAAAAGGAAATAAAAGGCATCCAAATTGAAAAGGATGAAACAAAACTATCATTGTTTACTGGTGATGTGATAGTGTATATAGAAAATCCTATAGACTCGGTCAAAAAGCTGCTTGACCTAATAAATGAATTTGGCGCAACAGCCAGATACAAAGTCAGTATCCAGAAATGAAAGGTGTTTTTGTGTACCAACAATGAAACAGCAGAAGCAGAAATCAAGAAAAAAAATCCCATTCACTATAGCAGAAAGAAAAATAAAATACCTAGGAATAAACCTAACTAAGGAGGTAAAAGACCCATATGCAGAAAACTACACAAAACTGAAGAAAGAAATCAAGGAAGACACAAACAAATCGAAACATCTACCGTGTTAGTGGATCGGAAGAATTAACATCATCAAAATGTCCTAGTTACCCAAAGCAATGTATACATTCAACACAATCCTTATTAAAGTGCCAATGAAATATTTCACGGGTATAGAACAAACATTTTAAAATTTATATGGAACCACAAACAACCTCAAATTTCACAGCAATTTTGAGAAAGAAGAGAAAAGTAGGAGGGATCACAATACCTGTCACCAAACTGTATTACAAGGCTACTGTAATCAAAACAGCCTGTACTGGCATAAAAACAGGCACATGGACCAGTGGAATAGAACAGACATCCCAGAAATAAACCCAAGTCTCTACAGTCAATTAATATTCCACAAAGTAGGCAGCAACATAAAATGGATTAAAATTAGCCTCTTGAACAAGTGGTGTTGGGAGAACTGGACAGCTATGTGCAAAAAAAATGAAACTTGAGTACCCACTTACACCATACACAAAAATAAATTCAAAGTGGATAAAAGATTTAAATGTAAGCCATTAATTACACCATTAAAGTCCTAGAGGGGAACATAGGCAGGAAAATCTCAGATATTTCACACACCAACATTCTTACTGATATGTCCCCTAAAGCCAGGGACATAAAGGAAAGAATAAACAAATGGGATCTCAAAATAAAAAAGCTTCTGCATGACCAAAGAAAAGAGTATTAAAATAAAAAGAGAACCAACTGCATGGAAAAACATATTTGCTAATGATACCTCAGACAAGGGCTTAATCTCCAAAATATATAAAGAACTTATATGGCTCCGGCTCCACTCTAAGAAGACAAGCAACCCAGTGCAAAAAATGGCAAAGGACTTGAACAAACACTTCTCTAAGGAGGACATACAGAGGATCCAGAGACACAGGAGAAGATGCTCAATATCGCTTGCTATCAGAGAGATGCAAATTAGAACCACAATGAGATACCACTTCACACCAGTGAAAATGTCCGTCAGAAACAAATCCACAAACAAAAAGTGTTGGAGAGGTTGTGGAGAAAAGGGGACCCTAGTACACTGTTGGTAGGATTGCAGACTGGTACAACCACTATGGAAAGCAGTTTGGAAATTTCTAAGAAAACTAAAAATAGATCTACCTTTTGACCCAGCAATTCCACTGCTAGGAGTATATCCTAAGAACCCTGAAATACCAATCCAAAAGAACCTATGCACCCCAATGTTCATAGCAGCACAATTTACAATAGCCAAATGTTGGAAGTAATCTAGGTGCCCATCAGTAAATGAATGGATCAAAAAACTATGGTATATTTACAGAATGGAATTCTATGCAGCAGAAAGAAAGAAGGAGCTCCTACCCTTTGTGACAGCATGTATTGAACTGGAGAGCATTATGCTAAGCGAAATAAGCCAGGCAGTGAAAGACAAATACCACATGATCTCACCTTTAACAGGAACCTAATCAATAAAGCAAACAAATAAGCATAATATAACCAAAGACACTGAAATTGAGAACATGCTGACAGTTACCAGATGGGAGAGGGGAGGGAATTTCAGAGGAAAAGGGGAGCAGTTTGGAGCAACAAGTATAAAAGACACATGGACAAAAACTAGGGGCGGTGGATATGGGAGGGAAGTGGGGAGGGTTGGGGCAGTGGGCTGCGATGGGAGTAAAAGACAGAAAAGTGTACAAGAACAATTAAAATTTTAAGAAAAGAACAATCCTTAGATATGGATATTAGTCCTTAGTTCCTGGAATTGGCCTTTTGCAAATAACCACATTCTGTAGCCAAAACAATCTGCTTTTAAATACATAGATTTTGTTAAACTATCACTAAACAGCCTACTTTGAAAAAAAAAAAAAGAAATATGGCTGAAATGAAAAAAGAGACCAAAACTCCAAAAAAAAGAACTGACATATCAGATGGAGAGTTCAAAATACCGGTGATCAAGATGCTCAGAGAAATGACTGAGTATGGCCACAAAATAAAGGAAGAAGTGAAAGCTATACACATTGAAATGAAGAAAAATACAGAGGAAACTAACAGTGAAGGGAAGGACACTGGGACTCAAATCAACAATTTGGAATGAAAGGAAGAAATAAATATTCAACTGGAACAGAAAGAAGAAACAGGAATTCAAAAAAATGTGAAGAAGCTTAGGAACCTCTGGGAAAAATTTAAACATACCAACATCTGAATCACAGGGGTGCCAGAAGCAGAAGAGGAAGAGCAAGAAATTGAAAACTTACTTCAAAAAATAATGGAAGAAAACTCCCAATTTGGCAAAGGAAATAAACATACAAGTCCAGGAAGCTCAGAGTCCCAAACAACTTGGACCCAAAGAGGGCCATATCAAGACAGATCATAATTAAAATGCCAAAGGTTAAAGATAAGGAGAGAATCTTCAAAGCAGCAAGAGAAAAGAAGAGAGTTTTCTACAAAGAGTTCCCATAAGACTCTCAGCTGATTTGTCAAAAGAAACCTTGCAGGAAAGAAGGGGCTAGAAAGAAGTATTTACAGTCAAGAAAAGCAATGACCTACATCCAAGATTACTCTATCCAGCAAACTATCATTTAGGACGGAAGAGGAGATAAAGTGTTTCCCAGACGAGGTAAAGCTAAAGGTGTTCATCATCACCAAGCCCTTATTATATGAAATGTTAAAGGGATTTATTTAAGAAAGAGAAGATCAAAACTATGAACAGTAAAATGAGAACAAACTCACAACTATTAATAAGGGAATCCAAAGAAAAACAAAAACAAACTAGCAAACAACTAGAATAGGAACAGAATCACAGAAATGGAGATCACATGGAGGGTTATCAGTGGGGAGGGAGAGGGAGGAAAATGTTGGAAAACATGCAGGTATTAAGAAGCATAATTGGTAGGTAGAAAATAGACAGGGAGTGGTTAAGCATAGTATAGGGAATGGAGAACCTGAAGAACCCATATGTACAACCCATGGATATGAAGTAAGGGGGAGATTGCTGGACGGAATGGGGGTACTGGACAGAGTGGAGCAAAGGGGAAGAATGGGACAACTGTAATATCATAATCAATAAAATACACTTAAAATAATCTAGGACAATCATAGGGTTGATTCCATTGTCTTGAGGATCACTGCCTTCATTTTTTGATGTCCAGTGTCTTACAAACTATTATTTCATTAATTTTAGGTATTGTTTGTTTTATGTGGTAGGGTCAATCTGGTCCCTGTTTCTCCATCTTGGCCAGAAGCAGAAGTGTTTGCTCCCATTTTAAATTATAAGTACACACTATTTCTGGGGAAACAGTACTCACTGAGAAGAGCTATAATTACTTAGTTATTATCTAAAACCTAAGACTCTGGCCCAAGCCAGGTGGCTCTTTTAGTTGGAGTATCATCCTGTGTACTAAAAGGTTATGGGTTTGGTCCCCAGACAAGTACCTAGGCTATGGGTTTGATCCCCTGTGGGGGCACATACAAGAGGCAACCAATCAATGTTTCTCCCATCGATGCTTCTCTCTCTCTCTCTCTCTCTCTCTCTCTCTCTCACACACACACACACACACACACACACACACACACACACACACACAAGGATATGTACATCAATGAACATATCCTTAGGTGAGGATTAAAAAAAGAAAGTAAGACTCTGATCTTATCCACACAAGGCACCAGAACAAGCCTGTGAAAACAAAAGAAGGAGGTAGCCTTTGTTGCTTGATATGGTGATAATTTATAAGCACTGACAACATTGCCCAGTTTCTGTACTCCTATAGGTAGGTAATTAACCCATATCATTCACTTATTTGGAAGATCCTTTTTTTTTTCTTGGTGTGAAACAGACAGTCTAGATATATAGACCTTATCAAGATAACCAGCACACCCTTCCTTTGTGTAGGTTTATACATATTTTATGTCAGTGTATATATTTTAAAAGAGCATTCACACTCATTCACATCTTTTTTTCTTTTTTATTGTTGTTCAAGAACTGTTGTCTCCACTTCTCCCACCACTTCCCCCACTCCAGCTATCCCCATTGTTTACATCTTATTTGATCCTTGATGTTTGTAAGGCACTAGAAGATTAGGTATTTTCATGTCCATTCACAGAGGTTAAATGATCTGCCTGATCACGTCATTAGCTACTGCCAGAACAATGGCTGGCTCTCAAGCATCCCTACTCCCTATCTGGGTTGTGTCCCCATATCCTATGGCTTGCTAATAGCCTATAAAGATAGGGTTGGTATATGTGGGCTATGTAAGGGAGGGCTCTGCCTATTAAATGGAAAGATGAACAAAGCAGAGACTAGAAGAGCCACTGTAACAGCAATCCCACAGAGGAGCAGGGGAGCCATCTTCTCATAACATACTTTGATAAAATGCAAAATTTCAGGCCCCAGCTGGATGTGAAAGCTTGTTTTCCTCCCTCCTAGCCATCATGCATTATTCATGTAAAGTGACCTCACTTACATGTCATAGGCACATTGCGATGACAGAAGCTCCTTTTGTACTGGCATACAGATGGCCTTCTTTCCTGCTGCTCTAACTTGGTCTACTTTCCCTGCTTTATATAGCTGCCACTGGGACTGTCACTCCAGTGTGGTAATGAGCTAAAATGAGTGTTTAATTATTGCAGTTATCCCTCATTTTTAGCAAAGCCCTTGTGTACTCAGCCTTGTTTTCTATCTTCAAAAGGAATCCTATTTAACTCCTTGAACCCAAAGGTTCTGTTCTTCATTGCCCTGATCCTAAGGCTCTGCCAGCTGTCACATCAAGGATCTGGACATGGCCATAAGGCTGAATGAGTTAGTTCTCCATTGATGGATAACTGCTCTTACCTGGCTGACCCAAGTCACATGCTCTCTGACCTGAACCAATAGGAAATATGACAGGATTACCTCAGAACCTCTCCTTGCCCTATTTTTTCATCCTTCCTGCCACACTTCTCTATTTCTTTAACTTAAAAGAAAGATAATGCAATAAACTATCTAAATATCTTTCTGGTATCCTGAAAATGTCCAGCTGCCAAAGAAATCTAAATGTGAAAAAGTTTCTTTAGAGAAAGTAGGAAATGATTGATGGAAGCAGATTCTAAAACAGGAAATAAGCAAAGAAAAACATACTGGGAATTGTCCTAAGAAGAATTTAACATTAATAACCACCCAAGGTTACTGAGTGTATGAGAAAGGGACTTCACAGGACTCTATGCTGGTTAATGGTACTTTGAAGAATGATCTTTGAATGATTTTAGTGGACCACCAGGTATGTGAATATGTATATATGATTCACTCATAGCCTTGGTTTTTAAAAATATGCCTTTATCTTAAAAATACTGTAAAGCAAGATAATTTTATTTATGCAAAGACAAGGATGAAATTATTTTTATAAATATATACTCCCAAAAAGTTTCTGAAGCAGTTTGTTGTTCAATAAACATAGCAGGGAGGCAGCCTCTACTCAAGGGATTCTCTTGTAGGTTTATAAAAACTTAACACTAAAAACTAGTTTACAACTTCAAGGCTTCACAAACTAGTTTTCACTCCCCTTGTTCACCGTGATTTCTACAGCTATCATGTTATGAATGAATTTGGTTATTTTTTCTTGATTAGACAGACATTCATCAGAGGGAGATTATAGTAATTTTCAAAAGGAGTAATATATTAAAATTATCTGTGAAAACTGTAAGACATAAGATAGCAGAGTCCTACTTCAGCTCTATAGCATCCAAATTTCTGGGAATAGGGCTCATTTTATGGCAACACATGATTAATATATGTATCCTATTAAGAACTTTTAGATTAAGAGATATCTGAAAAATTAGATAATTGAGTTTGTAGTAGTTTATTATTGCTACTCTAACAAATTACCACAAACTTAGTGACCTGAGACAGCACAGATTACTATATTATATAGTTCTAGAGGTCAGAAGTCCAAAATGGCTCTCACTAAGCTGAAATCAAAGTGTGCATAGGGCTGTATGCCTTTCTAGAGGTTCTAGAAGAGAATCCCTTGCCTTGTCTTTTCCAGCTTTTAGAGACTAACTGCATTCCTTTGCTTGTGCCCACCTTCCATCTTTGAGGCCAGCAATTGTTTGTCAAGTCTTTCACGTAATGGTATCTTTCTGATTCTACTTCTTCTGCTTCCCTCATCACCATTTAAAGATCCTTGTGATTACATTGTATCCACTCATATAATACAAGATAATCACTTTAAGGTCATCTGATTAGCAATCTTATTTCCATCTGCAAGCTTAATCCCACTTTGCCATATAATAGTATGTTTATGAATTCTGAACATTAGAATGTGTACAACTTTGGGTGACCATTATTCCCCTTACCACAGAGTTGATCTATTTTGATCACTTCATTTGGCAGTTGAGTCAAAAGAGACACAAATAACTAAAAGGACTAGCCAGTTAGTGGTATTAAGGTCCTCAAAGTTACCCTTTTGTTCATGTCATTCCTGAAATCTAGTAACTAAATTCTGTCAAGTTGGTACAAATGACTCTAAACCAATTAACTCATCCTCTCCTTAATTCAGGCCCACTTTGCCAAACTTCCCCTTTACTTCCACCTGATGTTTCATGGATACATGCATATGTTCAAGTTATTTGCATTTTCTAGCAGCCAATTAAAGGCAACTTGCAAGTAATAGCTAATCTAGGTCAAGCCACTCCCAAAGTCCCAGTGGGATTTGAAATGAATCCTCTTTGTCCTATGATTAACCATGCATATTAGAGGAATCCTTTGCTTTCTGAGGTTATGAGGTCTGAAAGGAAGTTCGGCCCATTATTTCTAAAGCATTGCCTGGTCTCTACCCCATGCTTTCCTCTGGCAGATGCTGTCATTATCCCACAGGGAAAATCCCACTCCTATCTCTTCATCCCAATCAAACTTTAATAATGATTCCAATGTAGAATTGACCCAATTTCTACTTTTATAACATTGAAATTTCATCCTTATTTTTGATTTCTCTCTTTAGCTCTCTCACTCACTCTTGTTTGCTTAGCCATCTTTCAACTCACCATTTCTCCTCCAGGCCAGAACACTGCCTTGCCCAAACAGATGCTCATTTAATATTTGTTGAATTAATTAATGAATGTTTAAATGAGTGAATGGATGAATAAATGGACTATGTAAATAGCCTAATATTTGGCTCCTGTCTCCAATTTCTCTCCCTTCAAACACATCCTTCTTACTTCTGTCCAACAGATCCTCTTTATTTTTTTACCTCCAAATTGCTTTATTTTATTTTATTTTTTTATTTCAATGATTTTATTTTATTTTATTTTCATTTTTATTTTATTTTTATTGTTGTTCTTATATATGATCTCACCTTTAATAGGATCCTAATTAACAGAACAAACAAACAAGCATAATATAACCAAAGACA